>OV170226.1:28933435-29125935 GCA_921882275.1 Brenthis ino
TATATAATACCATTTATTGTAAAATATAAGAAAAATATATTGAAAATCTATATGTTTCTAAGTAATATCTAGAATACTAACGAATATCTAACAGATAAATCAACATTAGACGTAAAAAAATACGTGTCATTTAAAAAAGATACGCCTTTGACGAACTGTGCGTGACTGAAGAAAAAATGGCCCAAATGCTTAGGGTTTGCTGAAACTTTGAAGAAGAGGTCGTAGGTTCATCATAAGACCAGCTCGATTTAGTGTCAAATTATTTTATTACTATCCGTTTTCACTTTAAAATCAATCTTCCAAATCACTTTAAAAATTATAATCAATTTTTATGATTTAGTTAGTAACAAGTAAAATAAATAAATAATGATAATAATATTATATATAAATTTAATATAATATTTCAATCTATCAAAAAAAAACAAAAATACCTACATAATAGTATAGTAATAAAATTCTGAGTCGAATCTGTACATTAATGTTTTTTTCATCGTATTGAAATAGTCGTTATTATCGATACAAAAGGCTGGTTATCACGTTCAACATATAGGATACTTTTTACTGCGAGAAAATATCTCTGAGAAATCATACTAAGCGTTAAAACGTAAGTAGGGACGAACCCGAGCGTAGCGAGGTTGAGTCGCTAGTATCTACTTACAACATAAATATTTTAGTTAACAAATAGGCGTTATCAACAATTTTAGTAACTTATCAATTTTCATAATGATTTAATTTGGACATTTAGATTTAAAATAGATATTATTATCAATAAATCTTAATAATTTAATAATAATTTAAGTTAAATAATGAAGGTTGTTACAAAATAAAAACTATTAATCTATTAATTATATAGCTATCTATCTGTATATAATAACTATCTTTACATTATATATTTATATTATATATCTGCTGTTCATAGATGAACATAGTACGAGTATTTTCAGCAATATTTCATTTGACAATATTAAGATTTTATTGTATAGGCTATTTTTTTAGAACGCCTTTGAAAGTGACTTAAGAATTCGTATTGAAACCGTTAATATGTTGTATCTAAAAGCTTATTTCCTTCTTTAAATGAAACTCCAGCGCTGCGCGAATTAGATTGGGTTGAAAGCATTTATGATAATCGCTTATTAGGTCGTGTCAAAATTTTATTGATTCCAACTTTCATATTTCATGGCTTCCGGAACAAGAATTAGATATTTTCCGTATATTTTAATGTTCGATTCTTCTTAGATTTACTTTTTATATTTTTTTGTGTTTCTAATCTTTTAATACTTTCTTAGATTTACGCGAATATTTGATATTTTAAATAAAAACTATTTTTTCGGTTTTTTTTCGCGGTTTTATTCTGATTTTTGGTTCCCGACGTTTCGAATGCTTTACAGCAATCATGGTCACGGGAGAGATTAAGGTTTTAGATGTCTCAAAGGTATGATATAGTTGTTACAGATAGCCTACCCACAATTAACAAAATGAATTCAAAAAATTGAAAAATGGCACCAAAGTACCTTACAATATTTTTTTAATTTTAACATTTTTATAATTTTAATTAGTTTTATAATTGAATATGGAATATGTTTTTTTTCATTGTAGCTGTTATTATTATTATTCTATATGTAGTGTTGCCATTATTATATTTATAACGTGTTGTATGTGTAATTTAAAAAAATAATTTAGAATAAGTAATAATTTAAAAAAATAATTAAGTAAAAATACGTTTTTTTTTGTTTTTTCATTTGTAAATGTATATAGTAATAGTGTTGCTGTAAATTTGTTTTTTAAATAACAGAAAACAAATTAAAATTATTATTGTTAATTAATTTTTACTTTTTAAATTACACATAGAACAATTACGAGTATATGGGTTAAATAATTAATATTTTATTTTTTCTTTATTTTATACATATAATAATGGCAACCCAATAATAATAATTGCTTAGCAATAAGGAAGTGGGTGTTTTACAAACATAGTTTCACGATTCTCTTACTCTCATAATTATATTATCTGATAGGAAGTCGATACGGTTAGATCGGCGTGCGATAAGGAGAAGGACTGATGACATTACGTGCTCTCCAAGTCACTGGGTCGGAAACTGCCAGCTATCTTCTCAGATTTACTGTATTTTACAAACACATTTTCACTAATTCATTTAATTTTGGCTATGGTTTTCTTAGAAATTTTAACATTTATATATCCAGAAAGAAAAAAACGCTTTTCATGCTTCCTTTTTAGGGTTCCGTATCCGAAGGGTGCCAATGGAACGCTGTGCGTCCGTCTGTCAGGGCTGTATCTCATAAACCGTAATATGTAGAGAGTTGAAATTTTCACAGAGTATGCTTTTCTATTGCGGCTATAATAATAATAAATAATAAAAATAAAAAAAAAACAAGAAATTTAAAATTCATATTAATAAAAAGTACATTTACGATGCTACAGAATCCTTCGAGTGCAAATTGGACTCGCACTTGACCGATTTTATTATTTATTTTTATTCCATTTTAAAATGACTATCGTTTAACTGTAAGAATAATTTTTAACAGATAGCCCGGATGTTGCATAAAATATTTACGTCATGACATAATTAACGGCTTTATTAATTGTGACGAAACTTTCATTGGGAAGTAGAAGATCTTTTATATGTTTTACATTCGAAAAAAAAGTCCGCTGGATAAGTTATAGAAATCTTATAAGCTTTTTGGCACGAGCTTATAAGTTTTTAGTACGGACTGAAGTAAAACAAGGGGCAATTTGCTAGCTATTTTGATGAATTTCATAGTAAGCTCAAGCTGTAAAGTTTCATTAAAGCTTTAATTATTATTTGCCTTAAAATGAACCCTTTATAACGCTACATATATCAGAAATATTAGAAGTATAAAAGGGATGCTTTGAAGTTTTGGGTTGGATTATCTTTTACTCCAGCTATAAAGCGAACATTAATATTCTTAATATTACACTATAAATCGATATCAGTTTGTAGGCTATGTGATAAGGCTAGACGGTATTAAACTATTCTATAATAATTCAGATTTCATCACTAAATATTATAAAATAAAGCCCCCACGCCGCGTCTGTCTGAACGCGATAAACTCAAAAAAAGCTGATCGGATTTTCATACGATTTTCACTACTAGACAGAGTGACTCATGAGGAAGGTTTGAGTGTATAATTCATTATTGTTTTGTGTAAATTGGCTGAAATATAACGATGATTGTTGAATATATCGGAAAAAATTATCCTCACTGGGAGCTTTAAGTGCGTGTGCCACGTAAACTTATAGAGTTACATAGGTAATATATGAAAATAATATATTGTGGAATTATTCGTTTTAAAAAGATCTATTAAACAATAGCAACTATAATTACTGTACATATCGAGGGACGTATCCGAGCGAAGCGAGTGTAAGTCGCTAGTCTAATACGTATAATAAGATTCTGAGTCGAATCTGTACATTAAATATTTTTTTGAAGAGCTTATTGTAATAGTCAATATTATCGATACAGAGGCCGAATTTATAGTTTTTAGATTTTTTGTCTGTCTTTTTGTTTGTCTGTCTCTCTGTCTGTCTGGAAACGCATCACGAGAAAACTACTGGATAGATTTTGATAAAATCTGTTAAGATAGCTGGTTATCCGGGTCAACATATAGGATATTTTTTACTGCGAGAAAATATCTCATCTCTAAGAAATCTATACTAACCGTAAAACGTTCTAGGGACGAACCCGAGCGGAGCAAGGTTAAGTCGCTAGTACTTAATAAATTTACAAATCGATACGTCAGTAGAAGCAAGTTAAAATCAACTTTAATCCAAGTTCTGATTTAATAATTAGTTGGTCAGTTAGTTACTAGTGAAGTGATTTTAAGCGAATTATTATTATATTAATAGGGGATGGACTCGCCAAGTACTAATTACTTCTAACAACGATATCTCAAAAACTATTCATCTGATTGATTTAGTGTAAAGAGCAATTTTAATCTGCATTAAATGACTAAGCTAGATTTTCTCTTCAACATTTGTCGCCGTATTTCAGCTAATTGGGGGACTTATTTTTATAATAAGTATAGATTGACTCCGTTTTCGTGAGACTCGTCTAAACGGCGTTTTACGGTCAATGAATTCTAGATGTATATACAATATTTAGTTCGTGAGATTCGATGAGATTCGATGAGATTCGAGAGATTTTTTTGGAAAATCTAATTGAAATAGTCGTTACTATCGCGACAGAGGCCGTTATTGCAATATGCAATAAAAACTTTTTTGGGCTACAATTTTACATTTCACTATACTATACCTATTAGCTTTGTGAAAAGGTATCAAACTGCTGGTTCTACAAATATTTGGCACTGTCGTTATTCGATGCACTTCATTAAGCAATTTTGTCAACTATACCAGTGTCGCCGGCGTTGTTCCACAACTCGCTCGTCCGGTTCGGTAACTTTATTATTTTTCATTTTTGGATAGCTCTTTGACTTGCTGGGATGCAATCACGCTAACGAGTCCTTCAGAGCATAGAAGTGTCGATAACAATCCTTTAAACTGGCAGTTTTGAGTGTTTTATATCGTTTTTGGCATTTCTATTGAACACTAGCAATATGTAAACGTTCCTCATGATGATACTTTCTTATATTAACGCGAATATTTGATTAAATAATTAATTAAGGATAATAATTTTAATGTTGTTTTTGTCTGTAACAGCTATACCTTCGACACATGTAACACCTCAGTCTCTCCCGTGACCATGATTGCTGTAAAGCATTCGAAACGTCGAGAACCAAAAATTCAAATAAATGCGCGAAAAAATCCTAAAAGATAGTTTTATTTAAAATGTTCCTCATGATCATAAAAAATAATTTAGATATACCTATATATCATTCATGATCGTTCCGAGCAAAGCTGCGAGTAAAACCTAATCATTTATAAAGTTAAGCGGGTCTCAGCTTAACCTAAAGTTTTAACTATTTACTTGTTACTCAAAGCAGTTAGCAGAACTTAACCACAGTTTTGCACTTACAAACCAGCTGTGACCAGACGTTGTCGAAAGGTACAATTAGATTTAGTTACTTTATCCTATTAGCTGGTCTTCAATCAAGACTCCAAAAATAAATATTGTTCCATATCAAACCTTTGGGGATAGGGTAAGTCATTTTTTAGGGATGATATGATTGCTTAATCACAGCGTATTTAAGATGAAGATGCTGATGGTACATGATGAAGGAAATAAGTTTAATTAACTAATAATTTTTTGGCTTAGTTATTCAATTCAATTTTCTTATAATGGCTTCAAAGCATCTGTTGAACAACGATTACTTCAATATGTTATTTATAATATATATTTTATTTTAGACTATATATTTTACGAGACTACGAAAAATGAAAATCGTGAGTTGCGCACAAATTTATCATTATACCTATTTAGAGAAATTTTATTAATACTATAAACACGAAAGTTTTTGAGGATGGATGGATTTTTATTTGTATATATATCTCTCACGGAAAAAAATACTGAACTTAGAATGATGAAACTTTAAAAATTATTTAAGATTTTATAGCTTACACATCAAAATAACACATGCTATAATTTTTATTAACTACGTAGGTGAAGTCATGGGAAAACGCTAGTTCAAAATATTTGTAAGAACACCACTATGGATAAACTGAATCACTTCATTTTAAATAAAACTATCTTTTCGGATTATTTCGCGGTTTTATTTTGATTTTTGGTTCCCGACGTTTTGAATGCTTTACAGCAATTATGGTCCTGGGGGAGACTGAGGTTATAGACGTCTCAAACACAACTTCTTACAGACAGTGCCTACCCACTATTTTACAAAATTGATTTCAAAAATTCAAAAATGGCACCTGAGTACCTTTAATTATATACATTTGTTGATTTTTATTTCTAAACATTTAAAAAAAAATAAGTATTATACTTAAATATAGCAATATTATTTATTTAATTTCAGCTGGTATTATTATAAATATTAAACTTATTAATTCTAAGAAAGTATTAGATCATTTCATTTTCTTTAATAATACCAGATAATCTATACAATTATAATAAAATTCTGAGTAGAATCTGCACATATTTTTTTTTTGGAAATTTTATTGAAATAGTCATTATTATCGATACAGAGACTGACTCTATAGTTTTTGGAGTTTTTGTCTTTCTGTCTGCCTGCAAATGGGAATGCATCACGAGAAAACCACTGGACAGAATTTGATGAAATTTTGTATGAAGATAGGTCGTTATCCCGGTAAACATATAGGATACTTTTTGCTGATAAAACATCTGTGTTAATACGTAATATTTAATAAATAAAAATCGCTAGTCAATAATATAAATAATGACACATCATTTTAAATAAAATATTTCAGTTGTCAAACCATCTTATCTTTTTATTCATACAATATTTTACAAAACAACGTTGACACGTTCGAATTTTATTTTTTTAGTGTTATAATCAATCATTGATAAACCTTTAATCTGTCGTCTTTTAACAGCTTATTTTTCAAATAAATTTATTAAAAATGTTGCATATTTTTCATCTATTTACGAGTATTAAATCTTAATACAAAAAGAGAGAAAAAAATACCTTAAACCTTGTCATTAATGACTTGTTACTAATTGTGAAGAATTTTAGATTTCTATACATCAAAATAATAAAATACATCCATGACGATATGTTTGGCTTAGTTTGTACTTGCTGTTTCAGCGGTCGCGGGTTCGAGTCCCGCAGGGGGCATTCATTTGTGTGATGAGCACGAATGTGTGTACTCTAGTCATGGGTGTAAATATTTATAATATGTATGCATTTAAAGTTATATATGTGTAGTGTATCAACTATCTGTTATCCATAACACGAGCCTCGTAGCTTACCATAGAACTAGATGGTGCTGTGTGTTAATTTCCCAACATATAAATATTTTTTAAAGTTTCGTAAATCAGTGAGCAATTTTGCTTATAGATAAGCTCAATGATATCACTTTAATATTGTCGTTTAGATTTTATATACCTACACAAATTGCACATCGATAGCTCCATTACAAATAAACCTAAAATTCCTGTCGATCTGGTGTCAATATGAGGGTAGAACAAGTAAAAAAAGTTGCTAAATTAAATACGTAATATTAGTAATCTAATATTATATTTTGATTATTATAACAAAATAAATGGAAATAAATTCAGTTATTCCGAAACTGAACAAGTTTATTTAACGTTTATACAATAAATTGAGTTTGAATACCATTGTCTGTAGCATTCCAGCAGCAAGAGCGAATAATTTGAACAAATATTTGGAAATTCAATACTTAAAACGCTTAGAGGGCCAGAACATAACTTGATGACGTTATTGGACGGCTCTTTTAAAGAACAAAATAGAAGAAGAAGTAAAGCTCCAAGAAAATTTTCACGAACTCGTTGCAGTACTTTGTGTTGTACTTTCATTTTAAGTAAAGGTCGCAAGTTAGATTTGCTCCTGATCTTTTACTGGTTATATCATGTTGCCATCTGGTATTTTAGAGTGAAAGAAATAGTGGGCATGTTGTGTTTGTACTCATATTTGTGGACTATAGTATCTCTTGCTCAAACGGCTACTCTCTAGAAAACTTTTAATAATCGATATCTATCTATACACATAATAAAATCCTGATTCGAATCTGTACAATAAATATTTTTTTGGAAATCTTATTGAACTAGTTATTATTATCGATACAGAGGCCGAATCTATAGTTTTTAGAATTTTTGTCTGTCCGTCTGTCTGTCTGGGGACGCATTACGAGAAAACCACTGGACAGATTTTGATGATGGTGTATGATAATAGCTGGATATCCAAGTCGATATATAGAGTACTTTTTACTGCAAGAAAATATGTCATCTCTGAGAAATCTATACTAATCGCTAAAACGTACCTCGGAACGAACTAGTTGTTAATAAAAACTAAAAAATGTTGTCGAATCTAAAAAAATACGGACAAGTGCGAGTCGGACTTGCCGATATCTTTTTATCGTGTTGACTCAGGGCCTTGATTTTTATATACCTAATAGGGACTATAAACCCCAGTGTTTGGTATACATTTAAACTTGTTAGGTCCACGCGTTCCTGAAAAAATCGGCGGTGACACACGGACAGACTGACGGACCGACGGATATACGAACAAGAGAGTGATCTTATAAGGGTTCCTTTTTTACCTTTTAAGGTACGGAACCCTAAAAATATGTAAATTCCAATTTTATTTTAGAACAAATTATTACAATAAACATCTTAAATACTCCTTCTAATTTTATATCATTAACAATGTATTTTTTTAATAAGAAATTATAAAAACATATTAGTTATCAAGTACAAACTACAATATTTCTGCAAAATCTCAAATTTGATTGAAGGAATATTGGATAAAAATAAAACGTATACTTAAAAACACAAACAGGGATTTAAATTAAAATAAGGTTAATATTTTATTAGTTAACTAGTGGCTTACACTCGCTTCCCCATGGTATGTTTTAACGGTTAGTATGGAATAGGTAGACTATATTATATGATATATAGTCTATAGCCTTTGTCAATAAACGGGCAATCTAATGCAAAAAAAAATATTTTAAAATCGGATTAGTAGTTCCTGAGATTAGAGTACTCAAACAAACAAACAAATTCTGCCTATTTATATTATTAATTATAATAGATTAAAAACTTCACAAATTTTTATAATTTACACACTAAATTCCATGAGTGTAAGAAAATTAGTAACATTTTATAATACTCGTATTTAAATTGGAATTATTCAATCAAAAAAGCTCTGAGATTAGCGAGTATAATCTTCTTCAATAAAATTCAAATTTGTTACATAAGTAAAATATATTTCATTAAAGCTCCGGAAAGTTTTGCTCTTCTTGTTGGATATAAAGAGAAGTATAGTTTATTTCAAGTATACTAATCGATACTAATGCCAGATATGACTACGTGAAAACTGATGAAATAATAATAGTTATAATATACAACTTTTAGAAGTTAAACTTCTTTGCGCGTATGAGAGTAAAATTTCAAGGTCGCGTAGCAAAAATCGTCACGAAAAACCGTCACGGTTGCCATAGTAACCGTTATCATTAGGTTGCCATAGTAACCGTTGTTTTTGTCTGAAAATTGATATATAATATGATATTCTTTCTATTGCTATCTTCAAAGATTACTATTTTTTTTAATTTGTTTTCAAATATGCAAAATAAATATAATAATAATAAATATTCTTTAGGATTATATTTTTGTCTCAATGTAATATTCAAAGTTCTTATTAATTTATTAATCTTACGGATTTGAAATATAATTAACCAATGAAGTTTTACTTCTAACTCGTTTCCATAGAAACTTTTTTTTTATCATTCCACTACTGAGCATGGCTCTGAAAAGCATCACGCCACAGTCCACTATGATGTTATTTTTCGCAAATTAGGTTTCCTTAGGTTTTTCCCCGTATTAGCAAAAGGTCATGTTGAAAATGAGTTTTACTCAGATGTGTGAAGCAAATATTGCCATATCCTTGCCGATAGCGGACCGAATTAAATAAGTTATAAAAGGGTCGTTTTAGATTTCTCGAAAATCACCCTTAAAAGTGCTTAAGGATGATTTTGGTGCGTAAGGTACCTTTTTACTTGAAGAAAAATAATTCTATTACACTTTCTTCACTTTTGCATTTTTAATTAACCATAATGTAACGCAACGCCGTACATATAACGAACTCGCAGTTGTATTATTATCTTAAAACGCGTCCAAGTCTATTCTCATGATTCATACTTTGCAAAGAAATTTGAATATAGAGACGCCAGCTATCTGATATTACATAATGGCCTCATTACAGATTTTCGGATACGATGGTAATCTAAATAAGACAAGCCGGAAAATATTATAGTACAAGCATTTATACATAAACACGGATGAACTTACTAATTGTTTTATTTTTTTGGAAGGACAATTGTGATAAAAACGGTGGGAATTATGTTGCAAGACTGACTTTACGTGGACGTAGCGGCGAGAGTGTCCATCGGCTATCGAACTTCATAATTCTTAGAATTCTATATAGAAAAACGTGTTTGAATAAGACATATTATTTTTGGCATCAGTTGAGATTCGAACCAATAACCTCAATAAAAAATTTAACACCTCCAGGTAAATTTCTAAGAAATTGATTAAATTTCTAAGAAATCTATTGTTAACTGTAACGCCGGCGTGTCCGTGGTCGCTTAGGGATTTTTTTTCACTAAAAGACTAAATTAATAATGTACTGTATTCAATAAGAAACTTAAGACTCAAACCAAGAATCTCATTTGAAACAAAACATGCTAGCTTTTACAGCACTGAGGCAAAGGTATAAAAAATTCAAACATTTCAATGCAGCTTTAAGCATTAAATCTGAAGGTTGATTAAAACAAAGTTAAACCTCTCCAAGTACATACAAAGTATAACGCAGATGTTTCACTTCTCACGACTAATCCGATTAGAAGGGTTATAGGACATAAAAGTAGAGGCAAAATTTTCAACTGGGAATTGGCTGCGTTATGAATTATATATTTTGTTATTCAAAATCTCTGAGAATTTGTTCTATTCAGGGCTAAAACTGTATTAAACTATTAATTATTTGGTATGTTTATTGTTTATATTTAAATAATTTTATTATTTTGTATAGGAAATTCGGTTTTGGACTAACTAGTGGTCGCCCAGTGGTCAAAATACATCATATATAGCGTTATAGAAAATATGAGAAAAACATATTATATGATAAATAGGCAAGTTTTATATTTGCCTATTTATATAAAAAAATCTGTTTCCAATTTTTTTTATTGATAACACTAAAAATAGTCAATAATTAGTAAACAATAAAAGAGATAAAAACTTTTTAACAAAAAAATAAAAACCGACTTCAAACAAAAGCACTAAAAAATAGGATTTTAATGTTATACCTCTACCTAAAAAAGACAAAAAACAACACAAAAAATTAATTAAATTATACTATGTAAAAATAATATGTTAGTAGGTTAACTTAAAGAGATGTTAGTTCTAAAGCTTAATTTTATTAAATTTAATAGATTTACACAAAAAACTGGAATTATTGTTACATTTGTGCTGTTTTGACAAAACATTGTCATTGAGTAAGTGACAATAAGAAAATTTTGACTTAAAATCTTTATATATATAATTCTTCTGTGAGTGTGTATGTCACTGAACTTCTCTCAAACGACTGGACCGATTTTGATGAATTTTTTTGTGTGTGTTCAAGGGGATCTGGGAATGGTTTAGATTCACAATTTGAATAATAATTTTCATCAAAAAAAATATTAAAAAAAGTTTGAAATTTTCAAATTAAAGACGTGTAGACAGGACAACGTCTGTCGGGTCCTGTTTCGGACGACCAGAACCAGGGTATGTCTAGTACCCGGAGGTCGACCTGGGACAATCTCCCAGACGTTCTTGGCGTACACGGCAGTATGTCCGTTCGCTGGTAATGTACGCCACCACGCACCCCTGAATGCGTAGCTTGGGTCCCGATCCACTAGGGTTTCTTCGTTGACTGGAGACTATACTTAGAGGCGATGAAATAAAAACACAATTTTTTTCCTTTTTTCTTTCTTGGTTTCGGTTCTTCCTTTTCCTTTTAGTTGTTGCCTCTTCGGTGGCTGTCTTGCGACTGACTCGAATCGAGAAATGGCTCGCCTTTTATTTGGCCCGTTAATACCTTACAGAGAGCCGCGTACTTTGAGCTCATTTTTCGAATAAAATTTCCCTAAACCGAAACCTTGAGAGTCCTTTTATTTTATGTTTTCAGTAAAACACCTTACACATATTTATTTATTTACATGCCTTACATACTATTATACAATATTAAAACATAATATTCAATATATAATAATTAATTAAAAAAGTCTTAAAACAAAAATATCTAAATTTCTAGGTTGCTACATTTTTACTATACATTTTCCCTTATAACTTTTGAACGGATAGTCCTATCGACCTAATTCTTGTTTTATTATAAGTTTTATAATAAAATCTATTATTTAAAACATAAACTATTATGCTATTGCAAGAAACAAAAAATCTCATTTTCAAGTTACGTAATTATATGCTAACATTTTACTTACGTACCTATTCCTTTCAAATTAATGTTAAATAGTCTTATATGATTCAAATAAGCAAAAAATACTCTAAACTAACCTTATTACACTAATTAGAACTTATTTTAACGTAATAAATCTAATAAGAATGAGATTTCATATTTACAACAATTATTCATAATACGCTAAAATGACATTGTCCCTATATTAATACACACGTTACTCGAAGATAGGTTTTCCGTCGCCGACATTCTCCCCCTCGTGCTTTGCACCAACTCCTGGACTCGGCGACGCTCCCGGCACCAACAGCACCACTCTCGAACTGGGCCTCCGTAGAACACCTCCTCTGGTCTCGACGTCGACGACTCTGGTCCGCCCGTCTGGTCCAGGATACACATGCAGGATTCTTCCGCGTGGCCAGATGCATCTTGGTAGGCTGTGATCGACGATCAGTACGATGTCTCCGACTTGCAAATCTGTGGCGCTGACTCTTCCTTTGGTTTTCCTTGGTAGTAGAGTGGGCAAATACTCTCTCAGCCAACGTTGCCAGAAGTGATCGGCAAGTCGCTGCGTAGCCTTCCAGGTGTGTCTGCCCACAAGCTCGTTGTCCTCGAAGCTGCCGATTCTTGCTGCGCCACATGATCGCCCGATGAGAAAGTGGTTCGGTGTAAGTGCTTCTTCTTCAGGGTTCTCGGAGAGGTGGGTGAGGGGCCGAGAGTTGACTATGTGCTCGGCCTCTAACAGGAGGGTATGAAGTACCTCCTCTCGTGGTTGCCTTTCGTTGAGCGTGGCGTCCAGTGCGGTTTTAATGGATCGCACCAGACGCTCCCATGCACCTCCCATGTTTGGTGCACCAGGAGGTATGAACTTCCACTGCACGCCGATCTTCTCCGCTTCCGAGATAAAGTCTTCTTGCTTCATGGTGTCTAGTGCTTCTTTGAGTTCTTTGTTGGCGCCAACGAAGTTAGTGCCATTGTCGGTGTAGATTATCTTTGGCATTCCCCTTCTCGCGGCGAATCGTCGTAGTGCCATGATCATGCTGTCAGTGGAGAGTGAAGGAGTGAGCTCAATGTGTACAGCTCGTGTTGTTAAGCATGTGAATAGAGCACCCCATCTCTTCTCATGGCGTCTTGCTACGGTGATCGTCATAGGGCCGAAGTAATCTATTCCCGTGCACGTAAATGGAGGGTTTCCGTGCATCAGCCTCTCAGCAGGTAAGTTGCCCACTGGTAGTTCTTGAGGTCTTGCCTTTCTTGTTTTGCACCACTGGCATTGATGTTGAATGGTCTTGATCGCTGACCTCAGTCCTAGCACCCAGAAGCGTTGTCTTACTTCGTTCATTACGGTCGCGTGATTCCCGTGATTGAAGCGGCAGTGAAATTCTTCTATGATGAGAAGTGTTGTCTTGTCCTTGCTGTCGAGTACGATGGGTCGTTTGTAGTCTCTGGTAACCCCTCGTATCGCGTCGATTCTTCCTTTCAGTCGCAGGAGACCTTCTTCTAGCACTACGTCGAGCCTTTTCAACTTGCTGCTGCCCTCTAATTGTTTTCCTTGCTGTAGGCACCTGATGTCCTCTTTGAAGCATTTCTCTTGACTTCTTCTTAACAACAGCGTTTCAGCTTGCTCTAGTAGACTTGTTTCCAATGGTATGTATTTCCTTTCTGACGTTTTTGAAGACAGATGTCGCTTCTCAACAATTTTCTTATTCCTTTTTGTAGTTTTCCAGGTAGGATCTTCTTTGCTGGCGTGGACCTTTTCCTTTCTTCTGCAGAGTTGTATGAACTGCAGTACTCTTGCTGTAGCTCGCCAAAGTCTTTTCCACGACGAGAACTTTTCGGGATCTGGTGATGGATAGGAGCTGCCTGCAGTCGCTACGATGTCCGCTGCCTTTTCTTCGCCAGTGGTTTCTTTCTTGAATGTTCTTGCCGCAGGCCAGTGAACTTCATCTCTTCTTAGAAACCCTGGTCCGGTGTACCATCGGTGTTGGCAGTCGAAGTGTTCTGGTACGTCACGTGTTGCATCATCTGCAGGGTTCTGCGCCGTCGGTACCCATCTCCAGTCCTGTGGTTTTGTGAGATCTTCTATCTCCGCCAAGCGATGAGCCACGAATGTCTTGAAGGTTCTCGGGTCCGTCTTGATCCATGATAGCACGATACTGGAGTCTGTCCAAAACGTCTTCTTTTCTATTTTCAGATCCATTTCTTCCTCGACCGAGTGTGCCAATCTGCTTCCTAGGAGGGCCGCTTGCAGCTCGAGTCTCGGGATTGACACCGGCTTCAACGGAGCGACTCTTACTTTTGCTGCTACTAAGCTGACGTCATAAGTCCCATTTTGATTTTCAGTTCTCCAATATACCGTAGCTGCATACGCCATTTCGCTTGCATCCGTGAACGTGTGCAGCTCCCCCTCGGTGCGACGTGGTGCCAGACATCTCGGGATCTGAAGGTCTTGGAGCAGCTTCATCTTCTCCAGGTAAGTCTTCCATGACTCGTACTCCTTTTCTTCTATCTCTTCATCCCAACCGACGCCACTTCGCCATATGTTCTGGAGCAGCCTTTTGCCTTGGATGAGAATTGGTGATGCTAGCCCTAGTGGATCGAAGGTCGACATCACGGCGCTGGTGACTTCTCTCTTCGTAGGTACCTTGAGTCCTTGTGCCACTTCATCTGGCGTGTTCCGAAGGTTCGCCCTAAAGCCTATGGAGTCCCTTTCTGTAAACCAGCGTAGTCCCAGTGTCTTCTCTTCCTTCTCACCAAGGTCCACCTCTGTCTTCTCAACTGACTCAGTCTTCACGTCTTGCAGCAGGTCGGAGTGGTTTGACGCCCATCCTCGGAGTTCGAAGCCCGCCTTTTTGTGAATGAAGTCCACCTGCGCTGTAATTCTCTTGAAGTCCTCTTCTGAATGGAAGCTGTGCAGGTAGTCATCCATGTAATGGTTCAGCTCGATTGCCTTTGCTGCCTCTGGGTACTGCTTCTTGTAGTCCGCCGCGTTCCGGTTCTTCACGTAGATCGCTGTGCTAGGAGATGATGTCGCGCCGAAGATGACTGATGTCATTCTGTACTCCTTCGGTGCTACGTCACGACGATCCCCTCGCCACAGGAACTTCAAGCTGTTTCTATCTTCTGGCCGGATGCGAACTTGCAGGAACATTTCCTTTATGTCGGTTGCCACTGCAAACGGGCCTTGCCGGAACCTCAGTAATACCCCGAAGAGCGATTGCAGTAGGTCTGGTCCCGGTAGTAAAGCGTCGTTGAGGCTTCTCCCTTTAGACTTGGCTGCAGCGTCGAAGACGATCCTTATTTTCTTCTTCAATGGATGTACCACGGAGAAATGAGGGAGGTACCATGTCTTCTTTGAATCTTCTTGTCCACCAGGTGCTTCTTCTGCATACTTGCTGTCGATTAGATGCTGGATCTGCTTATTGTATTCTGCCTTCAGCTGAGGGTCTTTGTCTATCTTCTTTTCAATGTTGAACAATCGGTTCTTGGCAGACGTGTAGCTTTCAGGCATCTGTTCATCTTCATTTTTCCATAGAAGTCCAGCTTCAAATCGACCATCTTCTAGTCTTCTGCAGGTCTTCTCTAGGATGGTGAGTGCTCTTTCTTCTGAATCCGTAGTGGGTCTTCTTGGTAGTACTCCAAGTGCTTCGATTGCGAAGTGATCCTTGATGGCTTGATGCATCTCTTCTTCTGGCGTGCTGACATGTAGACACGTGTTTAAGAAGTGCACCACTTTCGCGCCTCCAGTGTCTGACCCGTGGAGCACCCATCCAAGTCCTGTTCTTGAAGCGACTGGTTGTCCTGGTTTCCCTCTTCTTACTTCTTGAGTCACGATTAGCTCCCAGTTGTCTTGACCGATGAGCAGCTGTGGTGACTCCCCCTTATAATATAGAGAGTCAGCAATCTTCTTCAAGTGTTGACACTCTTCTATCCTTTTCTTTTCTAGGAACTGCGGTGCAAGCTTCAACTCTTCGATGGTCCGGACTCTTCTCAAGGTCTTCTTGGTCTTCTGATGAATCCCCTTCACCGTAAGGTCAAGCATCTGAGAGTCTTCCTTCCTTATCAGCCTGCCTCCAACAATCTCGATGACCAGTTCCTCCTTTCTTCCTTGAGCGCCGATTTCTTCTGCTACCTTCTGGTCTAGCAGCGACACTGTTGACCCTTCATCCATGAGGGCCAATATCTTCTTTGATCCTTTTGACCCGAAGATTTCTATCGGAATTATCTTCAGGTATGCCCTTGCGTTGTTGACCGCATTCACCGATGCCATGATGCTCGCCACTTCTTGTGGTTTGTTCTTCTGTTCTTCCGAGGAACTTTTCTCTGTCTCGACGTGCAGCAGATGATGATGCCACCTCTTGCATTCCTTGCACGACGGCTTCTTGCAGCTCTCCTTCCGATGTGTCCCTTGTAAACACTTGAAGCAAACGCGGCTTTTCTTCACTATTGCCCATCGATCTTGCATAGACGCCTTCAGGAACTTCTGACACCCGACGAGGAAGTGTTCACCCTCACACATGGGGCAAGTCTTCTCTGATCTTGAAACCTTTTCTTTGAAGTCCTTTTCCTTAGTTGAATGCGTTGCTTGTCGATGAGTCCGTCTGAACCCGCTCTTCTCTTCTGTTGATGCATAGGCTCCACACTTGTCTGCTTCTCTGTTCAGGAACTTGGACACCAGTGTTAGGTCGGAGAACTCGCCTTCTTCTGTTGTTTCAATGAAGTCGTACCATCGGAACTTGAGGATCGTAGGCATCTTCTCAATAATTTGTTTCATCATCTCAGGTGAATGCAGGTACTGTGGTTTCTTCAATCCTTTTATTGCCGCTACGCTGTTGCTGATCTGGCTCGCGAAGAGGCATATGTCCCTTGGGTTTTCAGAAATCTTCGGCAACGTTTTGACCTTGTCCAACTCTGCCAGCACCAGTGCATCTGGTCTTCCATATCTTCTTCTGAGGGCTTGAATCACTTCCATCGGAGAGGCTTCGGAGTACAGCAGACTCTTGATAGCTTCTCTTGCGTTGCCCTTCAGTGCTCTTCTTAGCCGAGCCATATTCTGGACGTTGTTGAACATCGGTGCTGTATCTTCATAGACAACCTTGAAGGCCATCCACTCGCTGCTATTGCCGTCGAAGTAGGGTAACTCGTGAATATAGGTTGGCTGTCCTGCTGGTCCTCGCGTTGTAAGAGCTTCCTTCAATGCTGCCATCAGTGCTTGAATTTCAATCGTAGCTCCTCTCGTTGAGGAGTTCTCTTCAGGCTTCATCTTCTGTGGCTCTTCCAAGGGGTGTGGACCTCGCATCTCTGGTTGAACTTTGTTGCCATCCTCCAGCACAGACGTCTCGATCCAGTTCTGCACCTGTGCTGTTCTGTCTTCCAGGTCTTCATCCATGGAGTCCTCTTTTTCACACTGTGCCATCTCCAATCTGACACGGGCTAGCTTAGTTTCAGCCTGTGCTTGCTTCAACTCCAGGCGTGCCAACTCTTCCTTTGCTTCTAGCTCGCGTCTTCTGGCCGAGGAACTCGTGGTCTTCGTGGACCTGGCGCGACGACTGACCCCCATCGGTTTCAGGGTCTTGGAGGAGCTTTGAACATCCTTTCCAGGTACATCTTCTTGGCTCTTCCTGTGTGCAGCATCTTCTTTGTTGCCTTCCATAGACGCCGCCGTAGTTGCAGTCGTAACCGTAGTCTCCGTCACTGTGGTGCCCTCCGTGGTCGTGGTACCCGAAGAAGTGTTCGATGTAGTTGCAGTTCCCGATGACGCCGACGCTGACGTGACCCCTTCTGATCCCGACGTTCCATCTGTCGCGTCCCTATCTGAAGGACGGGACCCGGGACGTGAGGGGGCATCCTTCTGCGACCTGGTTACCGGCATCTTGAACGCAATCTTCTGTTTCTTCTGAACTTCTTCTAGCAGGGATCCGGCTCGAAGGACCAACTGTTTCGGACGACCAGAACCAGGGTATGTCTAGTACCCGGAGGTCGACCTGGGACAATCTCCCAGACGTTCTTGGCGTACACGGCAGTATGTCCGTTCGCTGGTAATGTACGCCACCACGCACCCCTGAATGCGTAGCTTGGGTCCCGATCCACTAGGGTTTCTTCGTTGACTGGAGACTATACTTAGAGGCGATGAAATAAAAACACAATTTTTTTCCTTTTTTCTCTCTTGGTTTCGGTTCTTCCTTTTCCTTTTAGTTGTTGCCTCTTCGGTGGCTGTCTTGCGACTGACTCGAATCGAGAAATGGCTCGCCTTTTATTTGGCCCGTTAATACCTTACAGAGAGCCGCGTACTTTGAGCTCATTTTTCGAATAAAATTTCCCTAAACCGAAACCTTGAGAGTCCTTTTATTTTATGTTTTCAGTAAAACACCTTACACATATTTATTTATTTACATGCCTTACATACTATTATACAATATTAAAACATAATATTCAATATATAATAATTAATTAAAAAAGTCTTAAAACAAAAATATCTAAATTTCTAGGTTGCTACATTTTTACTATACATTTTCCCTTATAACTTTTGAACGGATAGTCCTATCGACCTAATTCTTGTTTTATTATAAGTTTTATAATAAAATCTATTATTTAAAACATAAACTATTATGCTATTGCAAGAAACAAAAAATCTCATTTTCAAGTTACGTAATTATATGCTAACATTTTACTTACGTACCTATTCCTTTCAAATTAATGTTAAATAGTCTTATATGATTCAAATAAGCAAAAAATACTCTAAACTAACCTTATTACACTAATTAGAACTTATTTTAACGTAATAAATCTAATAAGAATGAGATTTCATATTTACAACAATTATTCATAATACGCTAAAATGACATTGTCCCTATATTAATACACACGTTACTCGAAGATAGGTTTTCCGTCGCCGACAGGTCCGCTAGTATTTTATAAAAACTTATAATTTGGGAGAGCTAGATCTAGCAAGAACTCTTGTAGTTGACTTTAAAATTTCTACGTTTACCCATAAAGAGGACCACAAAGGGCTAAAAGACAGCTGATATCACCGTACCGGTTTGGTTTATTCGTATTCTTTTCACCATGTCAAAGTCACTACACTGTCTCCCAGTCTTGTTGTACCTACATAAGTCTTTGCCAATCAAATATACATTATACCATCCAACAAAGCCTCTTTTGTGGCCAAAAGATAAATATAATAATGTGTCAATAATATTATAATCTTACAATATTTAAAATTAAATTACACATCTACACTAATATTATAAAGAGGAAAGATTTGTATTTTTATATGCTTGTAACAAATAAACCCATGGACCGATTTAGATGAAATTTAGTATGAAAAGATAGTTTGAGACCCTGGGAACGACATAGAATTTTTTATTCCAGAAATCATCCTTTAAAGAGGTGAAAATGGGGATGAAAGTTTGTATGGGGAATCAACCTAACAATGAAACAGCCCAGCCTAGTGCATAATAAAATGATTTATTTTTCCAACCTCTTAAATTTTTAAGCGATCAGAACCCCCAATAAAGAAACAATAACATACTAAGTACCATGAAAAACAGTAAAATAAATATAGTATAGTTAATAAACATAATATAATCATAGTGTAAGTAAAAAAGGTAGAAACATTCACATAATTTAGCAGCTGTAGTAGGTACATAGGAACTACACAGTAGTTTCTGTATATAGGCGCAACTCGTTAGCCGACCCCAATTGTTTAACTCTCTCGTTCCATCCAAGTTTATTTGCTGAGATTTTATTTATTTATATAATAGCTTTTGCTTGTAGTTTTGCTTGTGTTTATTTTCAATATGGAATTGTTTATAAGCAGATTTATAAAACTAATAATTTTATTTTAGTTCAGAAGCCATTTACTTAATAACACATTTATAGATAATATATAACCTAAATTGGTCTAAATATTGGGTTTAGAAGGTATGAACTTTTTGAAGATTCGCTCAAGAGTTATTTTATGTAACGTAGATTAATACTATGCAAGGATTTAAGGGAATATAAGTATCATCTATGTGATGTTCTCCTGACCGATTCCGGCCACGGTGGCCAATCTCATTGAGACTAGACAACTGCGCAGGAGATATTATAGTGCACAAGTGTACACACAGACACAAGTGCACTCTTTATTTCTGTCACTCTCATACTCCGGTGGGACGACTGCTCGACACGACCAGTGAGAGTTAGGCGCAGGACCGACGGCTTTACGCGCTATCCGAGGCACGGAGGTAAAACACCGCCAACTTCCCAACTCCGGGCTATTACTGAGGCTTACTATACAGAAAGACTCAGTAACTAAACTTGGCCCGACCCGGGACTCGAACCCAAGAACTCCGGGTGTGCAGCCGTACATGCTAGCCACTACACCACAGAGGCAGTTTATTATTATTTATCTCGACGCTGTTTAACAATATCCATACTAATATTATAAAGTGAAAGTCTATTTGTTTGTTTATTTGCCCTTTTTTGACATCAAAACAAGAGTGACGGATTACCGTGACTTTTCGCATGGAAATAGTTAAAGGGTTGGAGAGTAACATAAGCTACTTTTTACTGCGGGACTATTCATTACCACGGGAAAACACGTTATAATATAACCCAAAAATTATTTATGATTAGAACTACTTGAAACGTGGTACTAATGCTCTTCAAAACAATTAAATAAATACGTGTTTTAGCATTTTTCGAAACTGATCCCATTAGGGGGTAATATAGGGGATGAAAGTTTGTATGGGACCTACTTTTCAACCGACTTCAAAAAGGAGGAGGTTCTCAATTCGACTGTATTTTTTAGAGTGTTTTTGTAATTACAGGGCGAGCAAAACCGTGGGTTCTGTTAGTATATGTACATAACAATTTAGAACTTTAATCAATTTGCAGTAGGTATTGAATGGTTGCAGTGTATGAATTTATAATGGATTGCCAGTTAGTTTACCTCCATTGTTAGTAAGAGGAACTCGGAACTCAATTGGATGTTTACTCACCTATCATCCTATCGCTGATTTAATGGCAAAATTAGAATGTATATTATATTAGTAACCGTTATTTAATATCTATTAATTATTCCATAAATATTATAAATGCGAAAGTTTGGATATCTGGGTGTTTGTTAATCAATCACGCCAGAACAGTTGGACGGTTCTGGATGAAATTTGGCACAGAGATAGATTATAATCTGGAATAGCACATAGGTACTTTTTATTCCGGAAAAATATAGTTCCTGTGGGATAGATTTGTTGCTGATTTATCTAGGAACGAACACGAGCGAAGCGAGGGTGAGTAGTTAGCTTTCGTTATTTATTGCATTGCAGGTCGCAGGTTTTCAGTACAAAAAAAGATATGTTTACATAATATTCAATGAATCAGTGCGTTTGTTCATTTGCTAGATCTACGTAATAAAATGGCGGATTAATGAAACAACATGGATTTACATTGAATATATATAGTGTGACTAAATTATGCGTGGTATTTTTCTGTGAACTTCAAAAATGGTTTATTTGATATTATTTTCTACACAAAAAACATAAAAGTAATATTTCTTCTCTTAGGATGGAAAAAATATGTAGTTATTTTTAATAATTACATATAAGTGGACCACCCTTGAGATATAACAAATTCATTATAGAAATAATTATGAAAATCGATTCACAATCAGTGGAGATGATTGAGTAATACACTCACAACAAAACAAAAGCACTAAAAAGTAAAAAATAACTGATTGGTAGTTTTCATTTACTATACATACCTAATCAAATATTTTCGAAGTCGGTGTGCTTTGCTTTGTATGGGCTGGCACCGATGTCGAAAATATTTGATTAGGTATGTATTTAATAGGTAGGCTTTAATTACTTAGCCAAAGAAACAAACAACACAAAAATTGTTCAAATCGGTTAATAAATGACGGAGTTCTGAGGTAACAAACATAAAAAAAAAATATTCGAATTGAGAACCTCCTCCTTTTTGAAGTCGGTTGAAAATACAGAATTAAATACCTCTTTCTTTTGCGTCAGTTAAATATTTTTAAAAGGTGCGCGAGTGTAGTTAAGATTAAGTAAGGGCTACGAGTAGTTAATGAAAAAAGGACGAAAAATTTCTTAAGACACATTACGGTCCTTTTAACCGAACATTCACCATCTTAAAAATAAATAAGTCCTAAGAATATTTTATTATTTCCTGAAATTACCTGTAACGTGTTTAATATCAAGGGACATTTTATTTCAAAATTTCAAAATCTACTTTAAAAATTCAATATAAAATATTATTTTTTTGGTGAGCGCATCACTTTAAAGCGGCTGGACCAAATTTGCTTATTTTGATTTTGTCATATTGTTGTTGTCAATGTTTATCATAGTACAAATAAAGTTTGGAAAATTTTACTGGAAAATCAGGAAAATGTAATAGTGTATTTTTGAAATTTTTTGTAAAAGTTAAGACAATATAGGCTATCTGGCTGGATAGTAAATAAATTAATTGGACTTTTAAGCAAGTTAACTACCATATTGGGTCCGCAATAAAGCTACCATCACTGGAATGCAATATGCTGCTAATAGCCCACAAAAATCTCAATAAGTTCCTGTTAGTATCTTTACCTTTCATTATATTATATTCGTAATCCAAATTAAAATAAATTCTATTTTATTCCTAACTAGCGACTCACCCTCGCTTCACTCGGGTTCGTCCCTAGGTTACTTTCCCATACAAACTTTCACCTCCATTTTCAGCCCTTTTAGGGATAATTTCCGAGATAACATCTGTCCTATGTCCTTCCTAGGATCTCAAACTATCTTCTTACCAAATTTTATCTAAATCGGTTCAGTAGTTTCGGAGCCTATTCGATACAAACAAACAATCAAAAAACAAATTTTTCATCTTTATAATATTAGAATAGAAAAGTATTTGAGATAGCACTTTTCCTAAAAGGAGCTAGCGAGATCTGGAATGTTATATTGAATAAATGCATTATGCAACAGATTGGTTTATTCAACCGAGAAACATAAGTTCACAGTACATCTCACAGTACATCTATTATCGTATTATATGTAACAAGTGAGCCCGATAGAATTTCTCCTTAGAAATATAAACAGAGTATATGTAACATTAATTTACATATATAATATATGCATAACTCCAAACAAATTAAGTTCCATACAAATATTTCCATACAATTGTAATACTTTTAGGATGAATTTTAAAAATCTTTCTTTAGTGTTTACTTTCGTTACAAGAGGAGCTGTTCGTAAAATTTCATTATTCTAGATCCAGAGGTTTAGTTTGTACATTGTCTGTATGAATATTGATACTATGAATTCATTTCGGACTTTTATTATATATTTTATTAGGTAAGTAGATTTAAAATCTTGTTAAAAAATTATCTGTTTGTTTAACTAAATATTATTATCTCTTATTATGATAATTTTGTAATATGAGATTTTTTGTTTATCTCTCATGGAAGTTATGGAAAGAAGCCTATGAACTCAAGGATAGTCTGTAATTTCAGAAATTATTTCCTACATACAAAACGATAAAAGGCAGTGGCCCAGTAGTAACGCGCTCGCTTGGAAAACCGAGTGAAGTAGGTTCAAATCCCAGGTGTCGCACCTCTGATATTTCCATGTGCGAGTCATTTTTAATATGATTCTAACAAGTTTTCGAAAGACATTTGCTATCCACCGACCCGCACTTAGCTACCGTGATGGACTATGACTTTACCCCTTTTTTGTTCAAGCGAGGCCCATGGCCAACAGTCAGATGTAACACAAAGGGCTAAATACATACAAAAAAGACACAAATATACATACATTTATATAGCCATAATACAATATTGTTTCTACAAAATTATCGTGACACCAAAATCCTCTATTGATTCGATTTATGTTTCAGGACAGAAAGTGGATATCGTCCATTTCTAAATGTAAGCTAACTCTGTCGATTTCCTGGAAACTGGATTAGCATTGCTCTACCAAAGACTAGTTATATTATTCGTATATGCTGTTTTGTAACTTGCTTAGGTACCCTTAATTTCTTTCCAGTTAAGAATTTATAAGTCACTCTTATATATATATATATATATATATATATATATATATATATATATAATAATAAATTTTATAATTTTATTTTCTAATCTTTGATTATTTGCTTTTTGTATATGTATGTTCTTTTTGTATCAATGATATGAAAAAAGTACATCTGACTATTTAAAATAATAGTATCTGAGAATTTAATTATTAGTAAAACTATTAAATATTTAAGATGGTCAATATATATTATGTTTGCCTATGGTCGGCAATCCAGCCAAGAAACGTATTTTGAAGGCAATGCATGTGTGTACAATGCTGGTTGCTCCTGTTCTTTGATGGTAAAGTGAATTGTGGAAACGACGCCATGGTTATTATGGTCTGCCTCGGTAGACCAGGCTTCGTGTTGTGACATACAGACAGACTATTTTAATAATAAGCTTAAGAATTCCTTGGCTCACTATTACAAGGTTCTATGTTACAATTTTAGTACTTATTTAGTTATTAATTCTACAAGGTTCTATGTGTCATTAGCAACAGTTTTTCAAAAACAAACCACTAGATAGCGGCACTATAACTACAAAGTATTCAATTTTACATAGTTCTATGTTATTTTTTTTTACGATAACAAAATAACGAAGTTCTATGTAAAAATTACTAAACTTCATTAAAATAACATAGAACCTTGTAATAGTAAGCCAACGAATTATGTGTAATTTATCAACTATCTGGTATCCATAACACAAGCCTCGTAACTTACAATGGAACTAGATGGTGCTGTGGTTTGCTCCAACATATTTATATTTATAAAAAAATATAATTTTATCTTTTTCCTTTGAAACTTTAAGCTGTAAATACAATTATCAGAAAGCTCCAGACTTTCAAACTTTCTCAATAGTATTAAACTCTAATTAGCAAGTTTAGGTTCTAGAAAATAAACGAAGTTTTCATTCCTGGAACAGAAACTAACTGCATAAAAGTTAAAATCGGTCAATTGTGAATCGGATACAAGTGTTTCTTTTTTTATATCTACACGCGATGTCATAGATATAATAGATATTGTATTAAAAAAAAAGTTAAGTTGTAGGTATTTTAAGGATATAAAACTTTTTTAATTAGATTTGTAGAGACATTTACATTAAGAACAATGAATAATTTCTATTAAAATCATCGTTGCTCAATTTTTTGCTATTATCTATTTAGCGTCAGGCTTTCAATCGCTCTGATACGATACTTCCTATACGTTAGCATCTGATTGTCCGCATCTGAAAGATTAATATTATAATATAAAATATTAGTGACTTATATTTCGCTCGGGTGCGTCGTGGTCCTGAGTGCAAATGAATGACAGACAAAGGTACAAGGAAATTTTTTTAGGGTCCGAACATTCGCGAGCATACGTAATTTACCAAAGTTTTATTATTATTCCATAGATAAACGGTTAAGGGATATATAGAGAACAAACAAAAACACGAATCGTTATTTTTATTATATGTATAGATAGAAAATTAAAGTTTTACTGTATGAAAATGCCGCTCAATCGATGACCATACGAGCCCCTTCTGACGCGACAGTTTTTCGATAGCACGTACGGTACTTATGGTAAGCTAGCAGAACCCGCGGCTTCGCTCGCGCTAAAACTACAGAAAAACTCTAAAAAAGTAGGTTTCATACAAACTTTCATCCCCTATTTTATCCTCTTATGGGATGAATTTCGAAAAATGCTAAAACACTTATTTATTTAATTGTATTGAAGATCATTAATACCAAGTTTCAAGTAATTCTGATCATAGATAATTTTTGGGTTGTATTATAAGTATAACGTGTTTTCGTGGGATAATCTCCCGCGGTAAAAAGTAGCCTATGTCACTCTCCAGCCCTCCAATTATCCCCACACAAAAAATCACGTCAATCTGTCCGCACGCAGTCTGTGTGACTCCGTTTCGACGTGAAAGAAAAACAAACAAACAAACAAACAAACAAACATACACATTTTCACATTTATAATATTAGTATGGATGTCACACTATTACAAAATGACTGATTAGTCCAATTATGAAGCCTCATAATTTCATTAACGAATAATAATAGCTCATGCTCATGCCATATCGCATGACAATGATTAGGGCGTTGTTAGATGTTATATCGATATGTTCAAGTTGCCAAATTTCTGCCTACTTCAGGGAGTTTATTAAAACTAACGTTTAAATTAACCATATCCAATATCCTCTTGAGATGTTATAAGCAAATCTATACTAATATTATAAAGTGGAAAGATATTTTTGTTTCTTTGTTCGCTTGTGCCGAATAAGCTCCGAAACTACTGAACCGATTTAGACAAAATTTAGTAAAAATTAGTTTGAGACCCTGGAAAGGACGTAGTTTTCATCTCGGAAATCATTCCTTAAGGGGGTGAAAATGAAGATGAAAGTTGAGATGGGGAAGCAACCTATTACTCGAGCTCGAGGGACTACTCGACGAAGCAAGAGTATGTCGGTAGTAATCTAAACATTTAATTCAAAGAAAGAAAGTATGCTATGTAGGGGTTGTGTTGATGTCTGCGTATTCTAGATGGTTCTTAGCTATAGTTGGACATCGTAGGTGGAGAGGTAGTCTGACAACTTGTTAAACTGGACAATGTCTGTTACCGGGCCCGCTAGTTATAGAGTTATAGTAATAATTATACTAATTTAATTAAATTTTCTGTGGGAAAATACCTATTTCATCTCTGAGAAATCTATAGTAACCAGTAAAAAGTACGTAAAAGTTATAGTCCATATTAATAATATTATAAATGTAAAAGTTTGGATGCATGAATGTTTGTTGCTCAATCACGCCACAACAGCTGAATGGATCTGAATGAAATTTGACACAAGGATAGATTATAGTCTGGAGTAGCACATAGGTTTATCCTGGAAAAATGTATGTCTGGAGGTTCCCGTGGGATAGATTTATTTTTGTTTTTCACAGAACCTATTCCATATTAACCGTTAAACGTACCTAGGTACGAACCCGAGCAAAGCGATGGTGAGTCGTTATTATACATATATATGATTTTACTAATATCAGACAATTATTATAATTTTAAGGGTTTGAATATTGTGTTTGTGTATTTGTTTGTTAGTTCTACATCAAAACGACGGTTTGGATTGTTAGTGCACAGATGTATGTATGTACAGTAGACTATGACCTGGATTTACCACATAGGGTGTAAGGAAGGAAGGATGGAAGTAAGGATTATAATTGCGTGAGAATTTTTTTTCTTAAATAGATCCCTCGAAATAATGCTGCAAATAAATGCATTTGTTAAAAGAGAGATAAAGGATACAAAAGTAAATTAAGAAAAATATCATCTTTAATAAGTTGTCTTATAATAATTTAAATATTAATATGGACCAATGAATGCAGCAACCTTTGAAAATCCAATGACTTTCTTTGTTTGATAGAAGAATACTTAATTTTCAAAGGATAAAAAACTATTGCTTACATATAATTATATGATATATTGGCTTTTGCCCGCGTTTAATGAACCTGCAGCAAGCGGCTTCTAAAGTCTCTCCCGTGACCATGATCGCTGAAAAGCATTCGAAACGTCGGGTTTTGGTTCCCAACATTTTGAATGCTTTACAGCAATCAAAATAAATCCGCGAAAAAATCCGAAAATATAGTTTTATTTAAAATGTAAAATATTCGCGTAAATCTATGAAGGTATTAGGTTATATTGTGTTTATAAGTAATCTATAAACTTGGATTCGTCTCTGCTCCGAATAGCAGAATAACTATTAAAACATCAAAAAATCACAAAAAATAAAATTATGTGATTACTGCTGGCTACTAACTATTTATATCTATGTACTAGTGACTCACCCTCGCTCCGCTCGGGTTCGTCCCTGGGGTGGGGTCTGGGAGGACCACCCTTATCCTTATCACTTAGGGGTATGGAAAATAGATAGTAGCCGATTTTCAGACCTACTGAATACGCATATAAAATTTGGTAAAAATCGGTAAAGCCGTTTCGGAGGAGTACG
Organism: Brenthis ino; assembly: GCA_921882275.1. Classification (NCBI taxonomy): domain Eukaryota; kingdom Metazoa; phylum Arthropoda; class Insecta; order Lepidoptera; family Nymphalidae; genus Brenthis; species Brenthis ino. Next base: position 28,961,577 of record OV170226.1, read on the forward strand.
GTAACAAACATTGTGACATCGAAATTTTATATATAAGATTTAAAATATAATAGAAAAAAACTAGTTATAAAAAGAAGTAGTTATAATTTATATAACAATATCATCAAACACAACTAAAATTATACATTTAATTTACATTTATTTGTGTCTGTATGTAACAGCAATCTGCAAGCTAAACAAGAAGTTGCTAATTTAATTTCTGACCATCCTATTGTTACTAATTAGTTAGTGCCTGCGGCTTTGTCCGAACTTGTTTCTATTTATATTTAGCCCACAGCTGTTAAATATGATCCGTATATTGTTCTATACAAAGGAAGAGTTATTGTAATTTTACTAATTCAAATAAATTTTCTGCGGGTAAATATTTCATCTCTGAGAAATCTAAAACCATTAAAAAGTACGTAAAAGTGCTAGTCCATATTAGTAATATTATAAATGTGAAAGTTTGTGAGTATGTATGGCTTTTTGTTATTCAATCACACCAGAACGGCTGAACGGATCTGGATGAAATTTGGCACAAAGATAGATTATAGTCTGGAATAACACATGGACTACTTTTAATCCTGGAAAAATGAACGATTCCCGTGGGGAAGGTTTGTTTTCGTATTCCTAGAGGTGAACCTGAGCGAAGCGAGGGTGAGCCGCTAGTAATACATATGTCCGATCCCAAGATGCAATCTATGTTCTTGCCAAATTTTATCTAAATCTGTTCAGCAGTTAATGCGTGAACAAGTAACAGACAGTGTTACTTTTACATTTATAAGTATTAATAAATAAAGTATCGTATTACATATAGACATGTATATCTACATAGAAATTCCGTAAAAAATAATTTAATAATCCAAGAATGTTTTTATTATTCACGAATCAGTTTCAGAAAAATTTCTTAGAAGCAGCTTTGTTATTTCAAATTACAACGTTCCTACTAATATTACGTATTAACATTTTGCTAAAAAAATAAACCTCCTTCAAACTGATGTACCTATACATATATGCCATTCTTAGGAGTAGTTCTTTTTTAATTATTCTTATATAATTAATATTATTAATTTTAATCTACACTATATAAATATTATAAAGCGATAAAGTTTGTTAGTTTGTGAGTTTGTTTGTAATGAATAAATTAAAAATCCGATAGTTTGAGACCCTGAAAAGGACACAAAATAGTTTTTATCCCAGAAATCATCCCTTAAAGGGGTGAAAAGAGAGATAAAAGTTTGTATGGGGAACCAATTATTTCTTGAGTAAGGGATATGAAACTTATCATACCTATGTATATAAATATAATATTACAAAGAGGTAAAGTTTGTGTGTGAGTTTGTGAATTGTGAGTTTGTGACGTTGTAGGGGGTAATCTCTAGATCTACTGAATCGATTTAAATGAAATTTCATAAGAAGATAGCTTGACACCCTGGGAAGGTCATAGGATACTTTTTATCTCGGAAATCATCCCTTAAGGGGGTGAAAATGGGGATGAAAGTTTGTGTGGGGAATTAACCTAGGGACGAACCCGAGCGAAGCGAGCTTGAGTCGCTAGTGTTTAAATGTATATACTAAAATATGGTACATCCATTTCCTATATATTAAAAAATGTTATAAAAATCGATTTACTTTTGTTCTTCTTTCTCTCTTTTTAAGTTTATTTTTTTTGTTTATATTAACTTACTTTTCTTTAATGTGATATATTATGTATGATCATTTTATATGTACATCTGATATGGAAAGGTAGCAGTTCCTGAAAGCTTTCTAATTCAGAAGGCCTTGTGCATTTCTTATTATTGTCTCACTAGAATAAATCTTCTTTTTTATTGGTGAAAATATCGTGGGAGATACTATCGAAGTCGAGTGATACTCATATTATCTTTTTTTGAAGGTGGTCAGAAAGAGAAAACTTCCGCGCTAATTACATAAAAGCTTTTTATCACGTATTCTTATAAACTTTTAAGCAACATCCACTTCATTAATTAGCTAATTAGATATACAAAAAAGAGTGAACACAAAATTTATTTAATACTAGCGACTCGTCGTCATTTCGCTTGGGTTTGTCCCTAGGTGATTTTTTAAATTAACATACCTTTCTTATTTCTGAACCTACTGAAATAAAACAAATACTCAATGTTAAGTGAACCTTACCACAATACATTAGTGAAAACCGCACCCAAATCGGTTAAGCTGTTTTTAAGATTAACGCGCACAAATGCACAGACAAACATACAAAAATATAAAAAAAATCACGGTTTTGGGTTAATTTCGTTCAGTCCATGTACATACTGCTGCTGTATAAATATATATTTACATAGTTTTGATTATAACGAGCATGTACTGTACTGTCATATTTTGAATTATTTTCCTACAATATCATATTACAAAGGGCGCAAACGAGAAGACGATCATCTTCAAGGCTTAGCTATTGTCTTTCATAAACACCTGCAACGTAAGAGAATTTGTGAGTGCCTTGTCAGCCTTTGTAACCCCATATTCAGCACTCAAGGAAAACCTCGGGAGGATCATACCACAGCTTGCTTCACGATAGAGAAATTATCATAAAACAAATTGTTTTAATCGACGGGAAAAGATACTGCAATGACATAGGTCTATCAGCTGAAATTATTTGTCGTCTATTGCTAGTTACTAATCAACCGACTTCAAAAAGGAGGAGGTTCTCAATTCGACTGTATGTTTTTTTTTATTATTATTTTTTTTATGTTTGTTACCTCAGAACTCCGTCATTTATTAACAGATTTGGACAATTTTTGTTTTGTTTGAAAGGGTGTACTTCCAGATTGGTCCCATTTAAATTTCAAAAAAAAAATACCACCCCTAAGGGTGGAAAATCGGTGCCAGCCCATACAAAGCTAAGCACACCGACTTCGAAAATATTTGATTAGGTATGTATAGTAAATGAAAACTACCAATCAGTTATTTGTTACTTTTTAGTGCTTTTGCTTGAAGTCGGTTTTTATTTTTTTGTTAAATAGTTTTTATTTTGGAATTATTTTTATATTATATTATTTTGCAACAAACAAACTTTTGGACAAAATATTAAAAGTTTGTATTTGAGTGTATGTATGTTTGATGTGAAGGTGTAACTACTGGATTGGATGAATTTGGATATTTAATTATAAACATCCAAATTGGATACTATTGGAAATTGGATACTATGACGGAATTTGGATACTATGCTTTGGAACACGGATACTAGGTTCCTAGGTCGATATTAATTAATAAGCAATGCTTAGTGTAAATTGTAACACTTTCTTAGATTAACGCGAATATTTGATATTTAAAAAAAAAACTATCTTTTCCGACTTTTCCACACGATTTATTATGATTATTGGTTTCCGAGGCGACGTTTTGAATGCTTTACAGCAATCATGGTCACGAAAGACTTAGGTTTTAGATTAATTATAATAATAACAGCTAAAATTAAATAAATAATATTCCATATTTAATTATCGAACTTATTAAAATTATAAAATTTTTAAAAATAAAATTTACAAATATTGTAAGATACTTTGGTGCCATTTTTGTATTTTTTGAATTCATTTTGTTATTTTGTGGGTACGCTGTCTGTAACACCTATACAACGCTTAATGCTTTAAAATCAGTAATTTGTTGTCATAACAAGCATAAGAGCCTATAAATGTAATATTTCTATAGAAAACCTTATATGAGAATGAAAACAAATTTATTTATGTGTTATTTCTTTTGTTTTATGTCATATCCTATTTCCTAACTTCTGAAGCACTAAAAGCTTGAATAAATGATACGCCAAGTCCCGTAGTTCTAAGAAATTTATTATTATACGAATGAGAAGGAGTAGTAAAACACTCATCTATACATATAGTAAAATTCAGAATCGTATCTGTACATTGAATATTTTTTTAGAAAATATCATTGAAATAGACATTATTATAGGTACAGAGGCCGAATCTATAGTTTTTAGAATTATTGTCTTTTGTATGTCTATCTGGGAACGCATCACGAGAAAACCGTTAGACAGATTTTGGTAAAATTTGGTTTATACCAGCTGACAGCTGGTTGTCCGAGTCAACATGTAGGATACTTTTTACTTCGGGAAAATATCTTTTCTCTGAGAAATCTACACGAATGATTAAAACGTAACTTGGGATAAACCCGAGCAGAGCGAGGGCGAGTCACTAGTATATATTATTAGTATAAGTAAATGAAAATAATATTATTAACCGGTTCCAAAAATGGAGGTTGTCATTTTAAATAATAAGTGTTTTGGGAACTTTCTGCTTAATTCTTCTTCTTCTTCTTCTCCCTGCCCATTTCCCAAATCACTTGGGGTCGGCGCAGTACATCTTCAGTGTACTGCTGATAGGATTTGGCAAAAGTTTTACGACCGGCCGCCTGCCTGACGTCAACCCTCCTTGGGAATGCTATTGTCTTTCTTTGTCTGAATGGTGTTAAATATTATGCACTTTCGATTTTGTTGTGTTTTAAAACATTTTTTATACTATTAATTCAATTATTAATGTTATTTTTGGATATATTTTAAAATAAATTTCGATTACACAATAAATTTTGTATTGACATTGTCAATTTTTTCTTTCTGCTTAATGTATGTATAAATAAAATGTATGAATAGATAAAGACAAAAACTGTTAAGTACTTTTTTCTCCTCTGTCAACCAATTTTCCCCTTTTTAACCGACTTCCAAAAAGGAAGAGGTTCTCAATTCGTTGGAATCTTTGTTTTTATGTTATTTTTGACTTTTTAGTGCTTTTGTTTTTATTTTTTTGTTAAAAAGTTTTTTTAGTTAATTAAAGGACTTCCTGTTTTTCTATTGGCTTTACGCCTGGCTGTATTGCCAGACGCTAATGTGAACCCCCCCATCTCCCCCCACGTACATCGAAGGGAAAAATAATAATTTCTTATTCTAACTTAATATTATGATATTTTTTACCTAAAAATATTTATTTCATACAATAATGATTACGTCAATATATATACGTATATGGTAATGTATATACGTACATATGTATGTGTTAAAGGGTTCACTGAATTTGGAGTAATTATTTAGTTTCTCAATTAGTTACAGCAAAGCGTAACGTGATTATAAACAAACAAACCAATATTCCCAAGGTAAAGTTCAAAACAATTGATATTTCAATATAACATATGTACGTTGTTACGCCTGTATCGTTATAAAATAATTGATTTATATAAGTTTGATCAAATTAATATCTTTATATGTAAATAAATTGATGAGTTATTTTTTTTAATTAAATTAATTATATGTAAAATTACTATATATGTAATATGTATAAAATAATATTCACATAAACATAATTTATCGAATAAAAAATTAATTCTGAAAAATCTTCTATAATGTAGAACTAATAAAAGAAAAATTTTAACTTCATAAATATTTTCCTATTTACTTCTATTAATTTAAATATTTATATTTTATATATCGATAACTTTGCCATTAAAAGCCTTTATACATAAAATCTTATATTTTAAAAAGTTTACAATACCTAGTTCGCTGCTCGTCTCTGCCTCTATCACTTGGGCAACTAAGTCTCTTGCTCTTGTGTGCATCCGACTGAAATGAACCCTGGACCTCCCATGTCTTATGAGAGTTCTACCATGCCTTAAATGTTTCACATCACTTTTAAAATCACAATTCACTAAAGACGCGAAGTATATTAGTATGAGCGTCCGCATCGCTATAAGCGTGCGAACGGCTGGAGCGCCCGACAACTACTGAGTGGCATGTACAATCTGTACTACCGGATTTTTTACAAATTTTCAATAAAACCTGTCTAATAATAAATATTATTATGTAGATCTTAAATTATGTTATATAATATTTAATATGCTTTATAAATTCCATTCGTTATAGATTAGATAGGTTAAACGTTTAAACTTATACTGTTACTGTTCACTCTGCGCCGAACTTTGGGCGAGGTTGTTGAGCAGTTGCAATTTTCAAGATTTTGTCAAAGTCAACTTGTAGAAGTAATTTTTTTTATATTACGTTTACTAAATGACAGGTTTTTATCAAGTTCGCGAAGAGTACTGAGGAGAAGAGAGCAGTGGCGTAGCTGGCCTTTTTGAGCCCTAATGCAAAAAATAATTTGAAAGTGGCCCCCATTGGTTTATTTTGAAAACGAATGTGGTCCACCGACTGAGACAGTTTACGAACTTCTCACTTTTTTGAAATCGCTCTCACGGAAGAACTGTTACAATAAAATTAAGTTAAACAGCTAAGCTTAGACCCTTTGTTCTTGAGGTTTTTTAAACTTCTATGAAATATAAGAATGTTTTGAAATATAAGAATCGTTTGTGGCCCACTGGGGCACCCTAGAATCAGTGGCCCTTGCGACTGCATTGGTTGCATTGGCATTACTGTGCCACTGCTTATAAGTGGAAAAATTATATATGTACAAATAAATGCTTGTATAATATTATGAAACACAATATATATTTTAGAATTGGATCCTGTGAAATAGCGTTATTTTGTCTATTGCTTTTTCATTTCACACTGTATATGCTAATACTATTAATATAAATAAAGAACCTCGAGCTTTATCTCTGACGTAGAAGCAGATGTTACGATGAAACACATCGTTTTCAACGAAAATATAATTATGTTATACGAAAACCATTTCGCGATGCAAGCTCAATATGGGCCAAAATTAGTATACAAATTATAGAATTGCTACGCTCCTCTCTGCTCTGAAAGACAAAGTAAAAAAAGCAGTCATGAGGACTACCGACAGAAGTGAAAACATAAAACTATAAACAAACAGTTGTTATTTTTGGATATTCAAATTAATTGTTTGATCTTAAATTAAAATTTGTAGATTAAAACTGTTTACATTTATCTGGTTTTGACATCTATCGGCACTCTGAGTGTTAGCGTTAACACGTCACGTGAAGGTGTCGATGGCGACTTACACGAATTTACTCCTCATCCAAACCTGCCTATAGAAATTTTCCCTTAAAAAAAATTGAGTAAGCAGAAAAATATTAAAAAAAACCTAGCGTTTCATGTGGCTATGCTCGCATTGATTTGTTTGAAACCATAATAACTGATCTTTGTCTCTAGCAGCAAAAACAGGAAATTCATCAATCATCTATATACATAAAAATCAATTTCGGTTTCATTAGTCTTGCTAAAACTCAAAAACGGCTGGACCGATTTTAATTATTTTTTTTTGTTTTGTTGTGGGTTTATCAGGGGTGGTCAGAACTGTTTATTTTGTATGGAAATCACTAAACGTTAAAACGTACCCGAGCGAAGCGAAGGTGAGTCGCTAGTTTCATATAAAATTACGATAGCCTTTAAACCAACTTAAGTCCTGTCCTAAACACTTTTGTTAGCTAATGTCTTCTACCTATGAACTACTTGCACGGCCAAATTTTAGCTTCAAAGTAGCTTTCGAAAGTTCTTGTTAAATATTTTCTTTGATATTTTAAATAAAAGAATCTGTTCGGATATTTTCACTGGATTTATTTTTATGATAGACTATCCTTCCCGTAGATAAGTTTGCTGTACAGCGTTCAAAACGTCGAGAACCAAAAATCAAAATAATCCCATTTCATTTCTTGTCCAGTTAATAAGTAAATGAATTTCCTCTTCTACATAACAGTGATAAAATCTAATAGAGATAATATATGGGCAACTTTTTCCACCTTGTACATTCTACTCTTCGTAGATCTTTGGTTAAAACCGTATCATACTCGTACAAATGACTTTTAAATCAAACTCAAACTTCACACATAGCTTAAAGTTGCATGAGTTAGTAATGCGTGGTATTTAACGTAATTTAACCTCAAGTTATAAACTCTGGCGTAGTTAGGTTCAACTTTAAAATGTAATCGCGTGCAATAGTTTTGCAAAGCTTTGATTTATGTCAAACGTAATGACGTGGAAAATGGACGTGCTGATTTATAACTTCGAGAAGTATATTTTATATATATACTAATATTATAAAGAGACAGTTTGATTGTTTGTTTGAACGCGCTTATCTCAGAAACTACTAATCCGATTTGAAAAAATCTTTTTCCATTATATATCCCGTAAATGGAGGAAGTCTATTTTTAAGGCTAGTATGGAATAGGTAGACTATATATTCATATAATATATAGTTTAGTTAGTTTTAAACTTTAAAACGTATCTAGCAACGAATCTGAGCGAAGTGAGGGTGAGCCACTAGTCATTGATATTTTGTTCATTGCATGATGAAAAAATTAAAACTCACATTGTTTTGTTTAAAATGTACTTTATATGGTGTGCTAAGTTCGAATTTATGTTCAAACAATTAGAAATTTCGATTTTTAAATTTTATTCTTTGGTTTGATTTAACGTCACATGTCGGCGCCACTTTTTGAAGAGATATTTCTTAGGAAATGTGTATCTATGTTTTTATATATTAATGTATTATGTACATAAAGTGTGGTAATTATGAAAAAATATACTATAACTTATTTTTCCTTTCATACTTTACTAGATTTGAAATTTTGAAACCAAACTATTTTCGGGTGTTTTCTCGGATTTATTTTACTTTTTGGTTCTCGGCAAGCACTCATGGTCTAGAAGACATTGTTTCGCTAATAATATAATGGGGTAAATTTGCGTTTACTTAACTACTAATATTTAAAAAGCACGATTACAAATATAACAAAATTTAGGAAAAAAATACCAATTATATGTTTCTTTCAACTTTATTTAAAATTTTAATAGACATGACACAAATGTTTAAACTGGTTCTATCTCCTCCGTATTCCACATCTTACATGACAGTAACACACAATTACACCAAAACAAATCATAACGAATCGTATCAAATCGTAACGTAACAAATCGTCTTGTAATATCTATGTATGTAATATGTATGTATGTTTGTATATGTGTATATTTATAATATAATTGATGTTTGTAGTTTTTAACAACACCGCACCGCATTATTATTTTTATATTTTCACACGCTTGAGGGTTTCTGGTAGAGATCTCTTAAAGACATAAGTCATCCTTTGTACACATGGTATTTGCTTTCACTTTTATGTTTTTTCTGGTACATAAATAAATAAAATAAACAAAGAAAAAAATAAAATTGAAGAACTATGTCAAGTGGGGTATCGTGGAATAGGCATTTAAAAACATTTTTAGGTTTCTTTCATCATTTTTTATTTTAAACAACAGTTTAGGTTATATAATGATTTAAAGTTGCTTAACAACCATTCTCGCTAATTTTCCTACTTAAATAAATAAATATATTATAAAAATAAAAAAAACCCGACTGCATAAGAAAAAAAAAGATAACTAAAAAGATGAAAAAAAAATCTCGAAGGAAATGCAGTCGGAATAGCTTTGTTTCTGTTTTCCTAGAGGCGAACCCGAGCGAATTGAGGGTGAGGCCCTAGTAATTTATATAACAAATTGTGAAATTATTTTAAAGCAACAAGGCTCATGAAAGCTTGCATTTATATTTTATTATGAAAATAATTAAATTAATAGCGAAAATAATGAAATATTAAAGTCTTTGATGAAAGCAAATCAACTCATAGCAGTTATGTTGCTACGGTGCTACGGCGTAGCGTAGCAATTACTGATAGTTTGTAGCACAAGCTCGTACGTACCAAGAATTATTATGACAATCTGACGTGCGGAACAATTCGCCAAATCTAATTCAATTAATATCATTGCTTACATCACTTTAAACTAAATTGGTGAGTATTGTATTTTGGAGCGAAATTACAAAAGTTTGAGGCAAATATTGTAAGATGTATATTGTACCTATTAATTTTAGCCGACATTAAGATGGTAAAATATTTTGTATGGATAAAATCTAACGTGAAAATTAATATTTTTTATTTAAGAATAAAATAATACAATCTACTCCATACAATCTTCTTAACCAAGAAGTTCACCGTCAAGCTCAAGTGGCAGTGGGCGGAGCACATCGTTCGCAGAACGGACGGTCGTTGGGGACGAAAATTTCTCGAGTGGCAGCAACGTAGTAGGCAAAGTGTGAGCAGGCCTCCCGCAAGGTGGACCGACAACTAGGACAACCACGCTGGAGCCCACTGGATGTGGATGGCAGAAGTTGTTGTGAAAGACCTTGAGGGAGGTCTATATCCAGTAGTGGACGTGTTTAGGCTGGGGCGACGACGACGACAATCTTCTTCTTCTTCTGATCTCTTCTATTATATTTTTAAGATTTCTGATGCGATTTTGAAATTTTAACGAAAATATTTTACATTCAGTGTCCCATATTAATTACAAGAAAAATTCCCACTTCTATGCTGAAGCGTAAGGAGTATTTACTGTTAGGTTGTTTGTATATGTACTTTTTATACTAAAAATAATTTATATCTATTATGTCAGTTATAATTAAAAGTTTTAAATAAACCAAGAAAGTATTAAATAAATAGTTATATTTTACCATTGAAAGGAAAGCATAACATAATAATATATGATTATTCATCTCACGGAGATCAAACCTATGACCTCTGGAAAAGTAATTAGAATTCATGAATCCTAAAGCTGCAAGCAAAAGCTCGCCTGTGTTAAGTACTTAATTTGTGTTTACGTTTAATCTTACGCTCAACGCTAAAGTAAAGAGTCGTGAGATAATTTACTTCTACTGAAAGGGTTTTAAAATTCGTAAAATATATTGTAAGTGTTTAAATTGTTTTTATTTTATTTTAAGTTCTACTTGCTTTTATGTAACTTTCAATCTACAATTCCATAAGCTATCACTAGACTAACGAGATAATTAAAGTCAAACATATCTGTAAAAGCCTTTAGTGCTGAGCGTTATATTGCTATAACTGAACAATAGGTATGTGGTACATGCACTAAAACAATCTCATCATACTAGTATCTACCAAGTAACAAAGCGTCTATGCAGGTAAAGTTTCAGCACAGTGAAACAGTTTATTTCAGGTTATGCTAAAACAAACAGCGCTTATGTTTTGACAGGTTTTAGGCAAATTTATCATATAAATGATATAGTAATTTTGATATATCCGGTAAACTGAGTACTGGAGAGTTAAAAGAGTATGAACTTTCTTATAATACTAATATAATATTTATTTGTTTGTTAGTTTGTTTGTTTGATAACCCATTTATCGAGGAAGGCTATAGGATATATTTCATCATGCTACTACTCAAGGGAGCGGGGCAGTAATGTAATATATAGTCTGTAGACTTTTGACCTAAATTAAGAAGGTGATTTTCAAATAAAACCTTATTAAATTAATTCAAAAAGATCCTTTCGTTCAACTTCAAAGAGCCTGTAACTTTGATTTTTTAAATATAAAAGTTAAAACAACGTTGCAATTCAAAACACACACACACACATATATATATATATATATATATATATATATATATATATATATATATATATATATATATATTATATTCTTTTAGGCAATTCTGTTAGGCATTCTCTAAAATATCTGATATTTTTGGTAAACTAAGCATATAAAAGCTACGGAGCGTAGCGCCACACTTTGCGACTTAACCACAGACCAAACGATGAGCAAAGTGTTTTACTAATCCTTTTATTACAAGAAGGACTATTTAATAAGAAAAAACTTGTAACTTCTGTACAACTTTATAGGCTGGTTCAAAGTTATTTATATTATATTAGTATATATTAGTGGTTAGCATTACTTATCATATTAACTTTGTAATCATCATCATTATCATTATCAGCTTACTTTCGTCCGCTGCTGGACATAGGTCTTTCCAATGGCACACAACTGAGCTCGAACTTCAGCTCTACGCAACTAACTGCTGTCAGCCACTTGAGATACATCGTCGCTCCACCTAGCCTTTACACCTAGCCCTTTTTTTAACGTCCCACTGCTGGGCATAGGCTTCCCTTTAACGCTATGTAAAAATTCGTGCTCATCACACAAATGAATGCCCAGAGCGGGTCTCGAACCCGCGACCGCTAGCACAGCAAGTAAATTCAATACAAACTGAGCCAAACATGTTGTTAAGCTCAAATATGAACTTTTAAATATGATTTAAAATTTGATCTCAGTTAAGCCAAAATATTTTATATAAAATTACAACATGATATTTTTAAGTTAGCAAAAGCATTATCTTTTCTTAGAGATAATTTTGAAGACTTAGGTTGTCCAATGGGAAATCTCGCCACCCCCTCAATACCGTCTCAAGGTATTCTACTTAGATTATTAAAGAAAACAAAACCAAGTAAATATATGTTAATTAAATTTTAAAATATATTATATTATGTTTGTAACATACTTATTTTCATTTTAACAAATTTTCATTGAATATTTCTATATGTGTTAACACAAAAAATACATACATATCAATACATAAAAATAATATCACGTAAATTAGTGTGTCGTTATATTTTAAGTTGCAGTCAGAACTCTTTCTCAGTCAAAATTGCTTTTGACTATCAAAAAGAGTCAAAAGTCCTTTTGATTGTAGGCCTCTAATAATAGAAATTTCGATTGTCATATAGGTCAAAATTAATAAAAAGTTAACGAAGTAAGTAACATTAAAGTATGAAACGGCAAAGAGTTATGCTAATATTATCGAGAAAATTATTATTTAATAGGTAAGGCTATTTTTGATTCATTTAAAGTGATTTTAACAAACGCTTTCAGATAATATAAATGAAAATAACATTGACCAATATTATCTAGTCCAAACCACTTTTGAGAGGGATTAGTAATAGAGCAGTTTTCAAACCTTCGATTAATCTATACATATAATAAAATTCTGAGTCGAATCTGTTTTTTGGAAAATCGTATTGAAATAATCATTATTATCGATGCAGAGGCCGAATCTATAGTTTTTGGAATTTTTGTCTGTCTGTTAGTCAACATATAGGATACTTTTTACTGCGGGAAAATATCTCATCTCTGAGCTAAACTTTAAAAAGTAACTAGGCACGAACCCGAACGGAGCGAGGGTGAGTAGCTAGTCATTCATTTTCTCAAAAACGAGTATTTCGAGAAAATAAAACACAATTTTGACTGCATTACCAATTATATTTATAATAATAATGACATTTTATATTTAACATTTTTTTTTTTTGATTTCGGAGAGATTCTCCCATAATTATGTTTATTGTATTCGAATCGTCAGGAATAAAATCTAAATGAAACTAAGATAAAACCCTAAAAAAAGTTTTAATATTATACCTATTATAAATAAGAAAATACGCATTTTATTAGTTCTGAAATTTAAATAACGTATTTACTGAAACTAAAAAGCACAATTAAATATATTATTAAAGTTGGAAAATCGGGATTTTAGTCCGTCGGGACGCTACGGTTACACCATCTCTGAATGCGGTTCTATTGAGAACAACCGACGAGAAACTCAAAAAATTGCTATTTAGATTGTATACTTCCATTACTTTATCACTAGCGACTGACCCTCGCTTCGCTTAGGTGGGTCAATATTATGTATGGGTGCTTTGCTATGTATTGGCTGGCACTGACTTCGAAATTATTTGATTTCGTATGTAATAAATGAAAACTACCAATCAGTTATTTTTTACTTTTTAGTGCTTTTTTTGAAGTCAGTTTTTTTTGTTAAAAAGTTTTTATTTTTCTCTTTTTAGTGTAGATATAGTAGTAGCAAAGTAAGAAAAAAGTATTTTAATAAAATATTCGCTTAAGCCGTTTAAGTTACTTTGACGCCAATTTTTATACGAAGATTTACAAACTAAAATTTGCTTTTATCAGTAACACTAATACTTCTGACTCTAAATCTGATTCTAACGTGTTAGGCTTGTCAAATCGAACAAAACAAGCCCAAACTCAAAGTCTACTATTAGCCGTTGAAGAGTTCCACCTATCCACCTTCTGGCCTTACCATCAGATCATGTCAAAGACACCGAACCACTGTACTATCAACGGCAATAGAAACACTTGCAATGTTTCAAGTCAATATTACAATTAGAAATAGGTTAAATTCATCATTAGCTATTTTTCCACCCTTAGGGGTGGTATTTTTTTTTTGAAATTTAAATGGGACCAATCTGGAATTAAAATCTTTCAAGCAAAATAAAAAATGTTCAAATCGGTTAATAAATGACGGAGTTCTGAGGTAACAAACATAGTAAAAAAAAACATACAGCCGAATTGAGAACCTCCTCCTTTTTGAGGAAGCCGGTTGAAAATCAATATTAAGTTTAGTATACATTGTGCTTTAATTTCACATTATCTTTGAAGCTTTAAAGTGTAGCATTTTGAAATTTTTTGAATGTTAACCAATAAATATTTTTACATAACTTTCTTGGCTTGTACGATAAGTTTTGAGAACCTCATAATAAATACAAAGAGGTTTACTAAAAGTAAGCTAAGAAACTTTTAGTAACACTAAAGCCATATCTACAATATATACATAAAACTTTGATCTAGTAATATATGTGAATATATTAGTAATGAAAAGGCAATTTATTAGTAGGGTCTGTCATAACTCAATCATAATAATTAACCTAATTTCCTAATGGACTGAACCATCTAAGATATAGGTACATACTTGTGTGTCCATAAATTAGTCACTGTATATTAATATTTAATTGATCATGTAATAGAATTGAAATTACATTAACATTATAAATTCAAAAGTGTGTGTGTATGTGTGTGTGCGTGTATGTATGCGCATACGTGTGCGGGCGTGCGTGCGTGTGTGTATGAGATGGATGGATGATTAGTAATAAAATTTGAAAAATATTTCTCCGACTTCATAATATACAACAACTACTACTAATATACAACTGCATAATATTATATAACTTTATTCCTTCGTCAACTTGTTTTCATCTTTTCAGTTAGTTTTTATGCAGTCGGGTTTTTTAATTATTACAAACTAAAAAGCTGTAAATATTTTTTTTTATTTACAGCTTTTTAGTTTTTGCCAATTATACATTTGAAGTTATACTTAGCATTTTTTTATAATAAATTACTTATAAACATGTGAGTTGTATATATTTTGTGATCGCTTCTAAAAACCTTTATTTTGATACCCCACTTGATTGATGGAAATTTGATGGAAGATTTTTTTAAGGTACACAAATTGACTCCTGAAATCCGCCATTTGAATTTTTTACTATTTATATATAGTCTATAACACATGCGTTATCAAGACGAACGACCAACTACGTATAAATTATTAAAATCGGCCCACACGTTTGGTCTCTAGAACGTCGCATAGGAACAAACATACATACATACATACATAGACTGATAAACACATTACCCTCCTTTGCGTCGCGCAGTCGGGTAAAAAGAAACGTCGATGTACTGTATACTTAAAATATCCACCTACCAACACGAGGCGAAACTGAGTTGTTACTTAATGCTTTAAAAGCGATAGTGTGTTTGTTTGTCTTTTCGCCCTGCAACGAAGTAACGATGATGGATGAATATTATAATGTTTTATATAGAGATACTCGTAGTTTGTAGGCAAAGATTGACTAAGTATTATTCAGTGCTGGATTTAGACTAGGAGTACTCTGGGCTAGTGCCCAGAGCGGCAAATTTTCAGGGGCGGCAAAATTCGGAGGGTGAACAAAAAAATTCTTCGCGTCATCGAAAATGCTTTTTTTATTTTACAAAAAAAGTAGAAATAAAAAAATTTAATATTTAGTACATTTTTGGAAAAATTGAAAACATTAATTGTTAATTATATTTCTGCATTTATATCATTATAATATATTATATATTATTTTTTAAGAATTAATAAAAAAAAACAAACTTTATCAAAACTTTACCCATTTTATATAATATTTCGATAATGGAGCAGCATTTTTTACTGTGCCCAGCTGCGGAGCTACGATTGAATCCGGCACTGTATATAATATTATTCCCTTCCATCCACCCTATTGACATTATATACAGATTCATACATAATCAAGTTGTTGCACGCTACCATACTTTTGAGACACTTGCGGAATTTCGTTTTACAGGCGGAACTGTTTTTAGAACCACAAAGCGTATTTATAGCACAGTAGGAATAATTCTCAGATTTACGCGAATATTCAACATTTTACACAAAATTACCTTTTGGATTTCTTTTTGTGGATTTATTTAGATTTTTGGTTCTGAATACGTTATAAATAATACGTTTCAAATACTTTACAGCAATCATGAGACAAATGAGACAGACTCGACCGGTCTCGTCCGTGACAAAAATTAAACCGAAAAAATCGTAAAGATTGTTTTATTCGCAGTAGAAATGTTGACTTACAAAACTGAAGCTCGATGACAGACACCAATTGGATTATGGTAGGTAAAAAGATTAACGATTCAGTGATGCTAACGATTTCAACACGTCACCGCGTTGAGATTGAGTAGGGTTTCTTATTACACGTCATTTGCACCGAGCTTCTTAATGTCACTACTACAGGGTCATTTTTAATTTACTGAAAACCTTTTGGGAATATACTATTTATACATCATAACAACAACATCTGTAACAAGAAAAAATAATATTTCTTAAAGATTTTTTTGAACCTTCTAAACTTTAAAGTTCTAGCATCTGGCCAAGTTTAAATGAGTAAGCGCGGCTTCCTACACCCCTCCACCCCTCCCCCTCCACCGGACACGCACTTTCTTTTGCTAATGCTGGACTATTACCGTTTAGAAGGTGCAATAAAAATATTTTTATTTTTGTCAAATTTAAGATGTATTATTTTTTTTTTCTTATAGATGTTGTTATGTTGTAAATAGTGTATTCCCAAAAGGTTTTCAGTAAATTAAAAATGACCCTGTATAAAAAATTCATACAATTATCCGACTACTATTTTAAATGCGAAAATTTATATTATTAATGTGTATGTGAGTTTGTTACTCCATTACGCAAAATTTGGATGAAATTCAGTACCTACACAGATAAACCTGAAGTAACACGTACCCTATTGATTGGCACCGAGGGACACACCCAAACGAGGGTAAGTCGCAAAGTAAGAAAGAATAATTAAATTCAGAAATACTAGATCAGCATCCCTAGGCTACTTTAAAAAATAATTACTCTCAAGTGGAATCTTTGTCGATAGCTTCCTTTTGAAGAGATGCCCAACCTTTTTCTCGACGAAAATTGAAGATATGAATGGATAAAGGTGATATGTCGCATTATCGAATTTTTGCTGTTGAAAGCATGGATGTAGGTGTCATATTATGTATAGTTACAATTATTATCGATAATGGTAGTTCATAAAGGAAACAAGTGTAATCATGTACGTTGTACAGATTTTTACAGTAATAGTTACTTCTTTACATAAATTCTTAGGTGATTAATTCGTCAAAGTAGTTTAACGTTTTTAAGTAAAAAAACCTTAATTATCTTACATTAAAAAATATGTTGAAAGGCGTCCCGCACATTATGTTTCAACTACAAGGTTTAAAAGATTAAATTTAAGATAATATTATATATTACTCGTACTAAAAATGATTTTATTCTATATTTATAGCTCTTTACAGAAATTCAATCACAAAATACAAGTTAAATAAAAAAAAACCTTAAAATCTAAAAAACCCTTAAAAGTCTTAATTTAAGCTAAATAACTACATTTGTATTCAGCCCTTTTTAACGTCCCACTGCTGGGCACGGGCCTCCCTTCAGTACGAGGGGGGTCAGGCCATAGTCCACCACGCTGGCCAAGTGCGGGTTGGCGGACTTCACATGTCTTTCGAAAACTTGCTAGGTACTCCCAGACATGCAGGTTTCACCGTCAGGCAAGTAGTAATCATGTTAGAAATGATTCGCACATGAAAATATCAGAGGTGCGAGACCCGGGATTTGAGCCCGCTTCACTCGGTTCCCCAAGCGAGCGCGTTACCACTGGGCTACCACTGCCTAAAAAAAAGGGCTGAAAACAACTAAATTTTATTTCAATCGTCTGAATAAAGCATTAAGTTCTACATACTATTTCGTCTAACAAAGTAAAATGCACTATCGGCTGTAAGCTGCAGCTTGGAGCTGAAAGAAGCTTCTAAATATTTAAATATTAATTTCCTGTTACATTAAAGCTTTTTTAAGCTTTGATCCATTCATTTTTATCGCTATATATAGTAGCGGTTTTAGTATTATTTTCGTTTTTCTAACTTACACACATGTATATAAGTTAGAAATATAGAAAGAACTAAAATTTGTTGTGTATAATAAGTGGCTGCGACACTTTAGTCGATATAAGTCAGATAAATCCATATATAAATAACGAATACTACAACATACGTACTAAGTAAAAATATTTGATGTTAGTTGAGCTTAGGCGGATTCGATAAGGAATTTGATCAATTTTGTGTTTTTTTCAGAAACCACTTAACGGATTACGTCCCAGAGTGTCATTGGACAGGTATAAGCAAGACCTGTCAGAAAATATACGTCACGTTTGGGATTAAGTCAGAAATTTTTCCAATTTTCTTCGAAAAACCTGATTTTTGCTCGATATTATGTATGAAGCCATAAGATACTACCGCTTACTATTTTAGACATACAAATTACTACAAACTAATGAACGAATATAATATCTTAACTAATATTATAAAGAGAAAAGATTTGTTCGTTTGTATGTTTGTAACAAATAAACTCAAAAAGTACTGGAACGATTTAGATGAAATTCGGTAAGAAGATAATTTGAGATCCTGGAAAGGATATAGGATACTTTTCATCCCGAAAATCATCCCTTAAGGGGGTGAAAATGGGGTTGAAAGTTTGTATGGGAATCAACCTGCGAACCGAGAATAAATACAAAGAAAAACTTGGTTTCTTTCAGATGAAAGGTCAAAGGCCCACGTAATTAATAAATGATTTCCTTTTGGGATTAATTTAAATGTACTTAATTCTAGTATTTCATACTATCTATTACAATTTGTGACGTTAAATATTAATATCCCCAGCGCTATGAATTTTGAACATCGGTGTACAATTCAAATGTAGTTTACCGTTTGAAATAAATTATTATCTTTCCTATTTAATGTATATCTTTCAAACTAATAACTAACTAAATAATGTAAAATGCTATGTAGAGTACTAAATATATATATATATATATATATATATATATATATATATATATATATATATGTGAAATTGTCATACGAATGTTTTATTTACTGTGAGTGTTTGTGTTTCTAACTTTTTTCACGATGATACGAGAAAGTAAAAAAAAACTTTTTAACAAAAGTGTGCTTTGCTTTGTATCGGCTGGCACCGACTTCGAAAATATTTTATTAGGTATGTATAGTAAATGAAAACTGCCAATCAGTTATTTTTTACTTTTTAGTGCTTTTTTGAAGTTGGTTTTTATTTTTTTGTTAAAAAGTTTTCATTTTTACTTTTTTAGGGTAGACACAGTATTAGCAAAGTAAGAAGAAAATATTTTAATAAAATATCCACTTATCTTTTCGAAAACCCCCGTTTAGTTATTTTTTACATTATAGTGCCTGGAAATTGTTCTTTTTTTAAGTTTTTGTTTTAACATTTTTTGTGTAGAAGTTATAAGCAGGTAATTTGTAAGAGGAAAGTTTTTTAGTAACATATTCGATTAAGCAATTTATTTAAATAATTAATTAACTGTTCATTCATTTAAAAAACCTCCTCCTTGACCAATTTCGATAAAATTTAAATGGGATCACTTGGGAAGTATACCCTTCGAAACAAAAAAAATACAAACCGGTTCAAGCGTCTTCGAGTAATCGGTGAACATACATAAAAAAAGATTCCGACGAATTGAGAACCTCCTCCTTTTTGGAAGTCGGTTAAAAATATATCAAAATTATCAATACTACGCAAACAGTCGAATCGACACCCAATAAATCCCGCTCAAAAATATTAATAGAAAAACAATTTTGAAACAATTACAAATGGAATCTCAACGGGCGACCAACAAACAATATTTTCTCCCAAAATGTTGGAAGTGTCACAAAAGAAAAGTTTCCACCGATAAAGTTCGAGATAAATGATGTTATACGAGGAGAATACAAATGGGTTTCTTGATAATAGTTTTATTGAATGCGTTTTTGTTAGTTCACAGTCTTTTGAGTATATGAACTCTTCTCTCTCTATCTCAACAAAATTACTATAATATAATCAAGTCTTATATACCTTGAAAAGTTATCGTAATATTATTATTTTTTATATTGTTGGATATGTTGGTCACTAAAAGAACTAATAAATCTATTCTTGCCGAACTTCACGGAGCGGCTCTCCACTTTCTGTCAAAAAGCCCTAAGATTTTTTGGACATATTATGCAATCATCCAAGCATAGCTAAGAGAAACATATTATCTTAGGCCAAATTGACAGTAAACGCGCAAGGGGAAGGGCACCGATGAGGTGGTCGGACGCGATAAAGAAGGCAGTGGGCGCTACTCTCCATGCCGCAGTCCAGGCATCGCTGAACCGAACTGACTGGAAAAAAATCATAAGTGGTTACGGTCCTCATCAGTAATGGAACAAGGAAGAAGAAGAATTGTTGGATGGACAGTGGTAGTTCAGTGGTAACATGCTCACTTAGGAAGCCGAGTGAAGCGGGTTCTAATCTCGGGTCTTGCACCTCTAATATTTTCAACATGATAACCGTTTGTTTTACGATGAAGAAAAATATCGTGAGGAAACCTGCATGTCTGAGAGAACCTAGAAAGTTTTCGAAAGAATGTGAAGTCCGTCAACCCGCACTTGGCCAGCGTGGTGGACTGTGGCCTGATCCCCCTCATATTGAAGGGAGGCTCGTGCTCAGCAGTGAGACGTTAAGAAGCGCTGAATACATACATACATACAAATAAGATTTTCCAAAAAATATTTAGTGTACAGATTCGACTCAGAATTTTATTATACGTATAGATAAATCAAATTTATATTACGTTAATTAACATTATTAACAAATCAAAATAAGTAATGGTTGGAACATGATTGGGTAATGAACTATTATGAAATTTATTGCAATAAATTGTAATGCATTTATATTGTTACTGATATGGAATTAGTGTAATAATAAATAATATTAACTGGTTTTTGCTTTTTACCGTACTAGTGTTCGCCCAGTGGTCAAAATTCCAGAAGAATGATTATGTAACAAAAACTATCTATTTCAAATTTTTAATTTTCTATTAATAACACTAACAACACTTATAGTTATCGAGTTATAAGCAAAAAAAACTGTTTACAAAAAGAGGCGAAAAAGGATATATATATATATATATATATATATATATATATATATATATATATATATATATATATATATAGATCCATATTTACTATAATATGGAACTGTTTTGTAGGTCTATCTAGCTTTGTATACGATAGTATTAGATTATATAGATAGTTGGATATTATCGTAATTGTTATTGATATTATAGATATACCAGATTCATGTATGAATGTCTCTCATTAGTCATTTTTTGATCAAAATTATATTAATTTTAAAAAAGAAATCAGTATGTCATTTTAAATGATTACAGTATGTACTTAATTCTAGAGGGAGTATAACTAAAATTGGGTTTAATTAAAAGAACTGCCAAACATTATTTCAGCCTTTTCCCTCGAGATCCTTTTACTAGCTGAAAAAGATTACCCTACTCCCTCAAAATTCTCTAGCGATAGTACGAGTATTTATATCAGTATCGTACTACAGAGTTATCTATACAGATAAATAAAATTGAAGTGTCTATCTGTAATAGTAATGTCAAAAACGGCTTTTTACTAAATGCATACAAAATACGGTACTTATAAGAAAAACACAATTTTTAATTTTTGACCTGTCTGTCTTTCTGTTTGTTACGGCTAATATCCGAAATGGCTGGTCTGATTTTTACGGGACTTTCACTGGCAGATATCTGATGTTATAACGAGTAACTTCGGTTATTTTTATTTTAGTAAAAGGATTACAGTTCCATAGAGGATAAATTGATAGTGCTATTAAATTATTTTTAAAAGCTCAGTATTATTTTGTTTAAAAGTAGGTTAAATTCATTTCGTTACCCTAAAAATAGGTAAATTTACATTTCTTTGAACCTACATATATCTTCGTATGTGCGTGTTTATATATCTATATAGTATCGTCTCCAATTCACATGACTTACATCTAGTAGAAAGCGAAAACGAAGGCAGAAATAATTTTCTCTTTGCCTTTTTCGCAAAGGAAACTCCATAAAGGCGGTGATTGAAGGGATAGGTTGATTATTTTAAATAGACATGACATGAA
Source organism: Brenthis ino (assembly GCA_921882275.1). Classification (NCBI taxonomy): domain Eukaryota; kingdom Metazoa; phylum Arthropoda; class Insecta; order Lepidoptera; family Nymphalidae; genus Brenthis; species Brenthis ino. The sequence continues at coordinate 28,983,769 of OV170226.1, forward strand.
TATAAAAAAGACATAAAATTTGCTCAATATTTACTAAAAATGTACATGCTATGATATCAATTTTCAGGTATTTTTTAATACATTTAGTATGAAACGCTAGTGGATTAAAATCTTGAAAATATTTTGCTAACTTTTTTTTATATTGGCAATTTTTTATTAATATCATCTGGTGGAAAAATATAGGCGTTCATTACATATCGTTTTTAAAAAAGGTCAAGGTTAAGGGCTCAATACTTTCCCTCTACCACATTTCTTACGTCTTCATCTTACCACTTGTTACAAATATAATTTATATTTAAATTACAAAAATTATATAAAATAATAATTAATCTCAAGGATAAATCTTTTATGACCTTATTAAATTTTAATTTGGAATTGAAAAGAAAAAATATACTAATTAATTACTAATCTTCATCAATCATAAACAAAAACATCCAATCCATATTGTGATTAACTTAAATCCATTTTACATAAAAAAAAACAATCAAAATATATTCTAAAACTAGTTATAAACTGTAAATCAGGTTTAATATCCCATTTTACTCACTAATTTTACAATTAGATGTTGTTTTAAAACCATAAAATATTGATATAAATTATTACCAATATTTTAAACTAGATGGCAGAATAATCTCGCGATCGTAATACTTTGTTCATAGTTTTTGCTTTTAAAGAAAAGATGAAATTTGCATGACAAATGCCAGTATTGAATCTGTATACTCCAAGGTCAGAAGCAAAATCTTGCTTAGATTTCGCTGCTATTGCGCCACAGCGATAGTTCCATACAACGTAGTAAGAATCAAAATAAATAAAAGCATACCCATACGTTTATCAAAGGACGGAAAGCGATTAAATCGTTCCGGCCTAGTTTGCCGACCATTCAGACCCCAATCACCTACATTGAGGATATCTGCGATGGTTATGTTATAGCCACAGTCACGACAAAATGTTGACCATAATTCTACGTTCTTTGGTGGAAAATTTTGTTTATGTAATAATACTAGCGACTCACCCTCGCTTTGCTCGGATCTGTCCCTAGGTGATTATTTAAATTGAAATTACTTTTTTATTTATGAACCCATTGAAATAAAACTATGGTAAGCGAAGCTTGCTGTAATAGGGTCACTAAACAACAAGGCTGTCAAAGAAAAACATACTTTAATATATAATTTACTAGCATTGCCCGCGGCTCCGCCCGCGTTCAGATGACCAAAAAACCAAATTCTTAGGTTTTACATATTGGTATACTCTTACATTGCAGTTTTTGTATTTTTTCTCAGAAATGAGATATTTTCCCGCAGTAAAAAGTATTCTATAATATGTTGACCCGGATAACCAACTATCACCAAATCAAATTTCATCAAAATTGGTTGGTTTTTCTGTGATGACAGACGGCCGGACGGACGGACGGACGGACGGTATAGATTTAATAATTATATTGATAACTAGCTTACGCAAACGAATCTTCTTGAGTATAAAAATGATAAAAATGCTTATTTTCACTCACATCTCTCTTACTCGATTACAGAGACAAACAGACAGACAAAAATTCTAAAAACTATATATTCGGCCTCTGTATCGATAATAATGACTACTTCAATGACACTTTCCAAAAATATTTAATGTACAGATTCGTCTCAGTTAGAATTTTATTTGATTAGATTAGCGACTTACTTATTCACGTCATTTACATTACTTAGCTCGAGTGAGATCCTAGGTGTCTTTTTTATTTATATGTTGAGCGAGGATGAACACCCGGACGGAGTCCGTGGTAGCTTAGCCGAATTCGCCAGAACAAAGCACACCGCTAATTAATTATTATTAACAGCAATAAGCCAGTAAATTTGTTATACAGTCCACTTTAATTTAACGTCCCAGTAGGACCTTAACAAATTATGAAATACAAAACAACATATGAAAGATATGTGAAATACGCCAACCCAGTGGCGGCACTAGCAACTGCTACGCAAACATTATATACTAGCGACTCACCCTCGCTTCATTCGGGTTCGTTCGCTTGCTTCCCAATACAGACTTTCATCCCCATTTTAACCCCTTAAGTAATGATTTCCGGGATAAAAAGTATCCTATGTCCTTTTCAGTGTTTCAAACTATCTTCTTACCAAATTCCATCTAAATCGGTTCCTTTTACGAATTTTACGATTACCCCCTACAACGTCACAAACTCACGAACTTTACCTCTCTATAATATTAGTATAGATTTCTACTAATACATCTTTTATTAAATAGGATTGTAATATGAATAGGATTGTAGGCATCGCCTCGCCTATTTCGTTTCGTTCGTTCGTTCGTTCGTTATTTACATATATTTACTTAATTGCTATATTTAATTAATACTAAATTATATGTAAAACTTGGCCAGCGTGGTGGACTATGGCCTGATCCCCCTTGAAAAGAATTTACTATACTTTGACTAGAGATGATAAATATTTTATAGTTTTTTTCTTTTTCTGGTTAAAAAGATAGATAACGCAAAGCATTTTCAATTAGTTATGAAAGCTCAAGATAATATTTTATTAATATTTTAATAATACTCGTCAAACCTTACACGACCATTATATAAAGCCACCAAAAAGTTTTAACGAGAGTTGGATATTTTAATGAGTTACATTTGCTCGGTTACAACTTGAAAATGTAAACCAATTTCATGAATGCTCTCAATTTTTTTACTACACTTTACCATATATTCTTTTATCTAAGCTCTGCTCTAAGCTTTTATCGAATTTTACCGCTATAATATGGCCGAAGAATGGCAAGTACTTAAATGGTATGTTAGATAGTCAGATGTCTTTTGGTAAGCACATTGGCATCATATGTAATAGAGTTGTTAATATTTTCTCATTTTCTCATCGAATACGTAATGTATTTATATTATCGGGGAGTTTCTGATTAGGTTACAGCTTTTAAAGAAGCTTTAGCTTTAAGCTTTTTAAGAGCTGTAACCTAATCAGAATCTCAATGCGGTCATTAGCTTTCCTTCCGTTTGATGTCGACTCGAGATTTCTTATAAGAAGCCACCTTATCTTTTTGCTAGTCTCCTCTTCCCCTCTAAAATACTAATAGGTAATCCATTTACACTTCATAGACAGAGTTGTACATAAGAAACTAACACCGGTTTTAAGATTAGGTATTACTTATTTGTAATTATTTAATCCATCGGACAGCGAGCACAGAACATATGGTAAAGTGAAGACATGTGAAGTCCGCCAACCCGCACTTGGCCAGGTGGACTATGGCCTCAACCCCCTCGTATTGAAGGGAGGCCCATGCCCAGCAGTGGGACGTTAAAAAGGGCTGAGTACAATTATTCTATTCATACTTATATAAGACCTTTTTTGAGGTCTTGACAATCGATTCACTAAAAAGACAGCCAAGAAGTGGAATGCCCTGCCTGCGTCTGTTTTTCCGAGTGCGTATAACCTGAATCTATTTAAGGTGCGTGTTAAAAGGCTTCTCCTGGGCAAAATCGCTAGATCGTAGACCTTATCTGTGCCTTTCAGCTAAGATGAAGGTCAAGAATGAGCCCATTTCTAATAAAAAAAAAATCTAAAAAATAAAAATTGATCCACAATAGGCGATAATTTAAAAAAATATATAAAAAATATAGAGAGGAATTATTTCATATACATCTGTTTTTTTAAACAGTTCAAAAATGGCACTTTACACTTGGCTTTACATATACTTAGAACATCATGTTTATGTCTCATTTCATTAATTATACACATTAACTATTAAGCGCATGCTAACTTAAAATAATCTCGAAATGTAGATTTCGACTGGAAAAGTTACGAGAAATTGTACTTTGAACGTCTTAAAGTGTGAAAATATGAAACTCTGTATCCGAATGAAACTTGTGAGATTAAATAAATGAAATTTTACGAAGAAATTGGTGCATGGTATAAAATTAGCTTAAACTTCTAAGTCTTTGGATTAAAGTCATTGAAATCTGAGAGCAAATTGTCTGAACATTGTTGATATTATATCCTTAAAACCTGATAGGTGTTTTGATTTAATTTAAAGCATAGAAAAAAAGACTGACAATGCACTAACATAATATATTATATTATAATAATATAATATTTTGATTAAAAAAAACGATTTTTTTAATATATTTGCTGTACAGCGTTCATAGGAATATATTACCTATGTAACAAAATAATGAAAATAGTACCGCAAAAGAAAATCACAAAAATATACTAACACCGCGAAATTCGTAAAAAAAGCTCAAACAAAAAAGCTCCTCCCAAAAAAAACTTTCGCTTCACGTAACTTACGAAAAGCATTTGCGATAAAGTTTGTAAGAGAACCTTTAGATTTTGGCGAACTATTGTAATATTTTAGTTTTCAATAAACATACGGTGAGTGCGAGAGACTGAGCTTTAAGCGTTGGCGCGAGCTTTGGCCATTTATTTCCACTGCTCTGTACAAAGCTGCGTTTGATATTTAATGGTAGTATATTTTCTTAATGGTACAGATAGTCCATTGTAGCCAGTAGTGAATTGCTATTCAATTTCAAGTGTAAAGAAATTCGAAGAGCAAATTATAGAATAATTTTTAATTCAAAGAATCTACTGTAGTTTGAAAAGTATCTAAGTAAGTATTATAATAACATTTTGTTCTTCCGTTATGAATGCTTGCAAAATTAAAATATCAGTCAAGTCAGAATTATGAATTAAGGACTTTTTATATAAATAAACACACGCCTGCTTCGCTCGGGTTTGTTCCTAAGTACGTTTTAGCGGTTAGTATGGAATAGATAAACTATATTTTATAATATGATATATAACCAATAGCCTTCCTCAATAAATAGACTATCTAATGCAAATATTTTTTTTTAAATCAGATTATTAGTTCCTGAAATTAGCGCATTCAAACAAACAGATGGATGGACCGACGGACGGAACGACAGATAGATAGACAGACAAACAAAAAAACTCTGCCTCTTTATAATATTAGTATAGATGAGTAGAAGTTGAATTTTTGTGTCGTGTTTGTTAAAATGTTTTATTGTTTAACAAATATACTCGTATATTGCCTGGAATAAGGGATCCACCACATAAATCGAGATCTACTAATATGATATTTTTGATGATAATATTATTTAGTTTAAAAATGTTTAGAATCAAAATCAACAAATATTGTAGGGTACTTTGGTGCCATTTTTGTAAGATTTCAAATTATTTTGTAAAATTGTGGGTAGGCAATGTCTGTAACAAGTACATATATAACGCCTTTAACAAGTCTAAAACCTTAATTTCTCCCGTGACCATGATTGCTGTAGAGTTCGAAACTTCGGGAACCAAAAATCAAAATAAATCCGCAAAATAATCGGAAAAGATAGTTTTCTTTAAAATTATAATCAATATTAGCTTTAAATAAAACCCAAATTAAAAAAAAAGTAATGGCTATTTCAATCTATCTATGGTCTACATCCTCCACTCCCAAATATATTTCACGTTTAAATTTCCCAATTTAAGAACACTTCTAATTAGCTTCTATCATTAGAAGTTCTCTTTCATCGTAAAAGCCAAGTCGTAAATACTCTTGGTTAACGTGACTGCATCGTAAATTTTATTACGTTTCCATAACTTGAATCGCTATTTTTATTGTAATATTTTAAATTATCGAGCTGCTATTACTCTAATCAGGCCTCCAGTTAGGAAAATTAAAAAAATATCTGTGGCATAAATAAGTTTTTTTTAAACATCTATTTATTGGTCTATTTTCTTAAAATAAATGCTTACGTTTAGAAATGATACTTTTTCACCATACATTTTTTTGCCTGTTTATACTTTACAAATCATGTAAATAAGTCATGGAATGTTTATATGAAATTTATTACGAATTTATTGCTGGGGAGATTTCTCATCCCCTGGTTCCAGGTAATGGTTCACGGTAGATTTTATAAGGCGCTGCTACACAAGTAATTGAATATGTATACAAAATTTCGTTCGTATGGTATTGACTGCTGAGGAGAGCTCAGACTAAGCCTCATTTAGAGCCAGCCCTGAACGCAGCAGCCGTGTCTGTACTGTTAACTGTTAAGAAATTGCTTCATTTGGAGCCAATTCTAAAAGGAAAATCAGGTCATAATTATCATAACAAGTCATTCATCAGAACTAAACCAACATAAAATTTCTGTAGGATAAGAGGAAGTGATTCTAACTCAACTTGAAAGATTTGACTTTTACAAACATACCAAATAACAAATATTACAAGTTAAATAAAAGCTTGTAAAAACCTTCCCACCATAATATTTCTAAGCTTTAATAAAATTACTATGAATAAAATTATAATACTGGTGGGTACCATATGGTACCTTTCATAGGAAGTATTATATACATATTTATTAAAAGTTTGCAAATGTACATACTAAGCGTAGTTAAAAAGATAACCTAACCCAAGCAACACAAAGGAGGGTCGCTACGTAAAATAAAATTGAACTCCCAATTCACAGCAGTCTAAGTATTAGAGGTAAAATTCTATAAATATATAGAGAAAAGGTCACTGAAATTCAGTTTAGGGCTAACAAACCGTTACGAGGTGAGTGCTCGTATATTTTGAAGTGAAAACTTAACATTTTTAACTTTTTGTATGTTTTTTCTTTTTTTATATAATATTTATAAAATATAGACTACTTTAACACCTCTAGGTAAATTTCTAAGAAACTAATTAAATTTCTAAGAAATCTATTGTTAACTGTAACGCCGGTGTGTCCGCGGTCGTGGAAGGATTTTAAAAATTATAAATTCGGCGTCTGTATTGATAATAATAATCATTTCAATAAGATTTTCAAAAAAATATTTATTGTACAGATTTGACTCAGTTAAAATTTTACTATACATATATATATATATATATATATATATATATATATATATATATATATATATATATATATATATATATATATATATATATATATATATATATATGTATTCTAATACTATTTATTACCCTAAAATAAATAAAATAAAAATAAATAAATAATTACTACCAGTACTGTTTCATTAACGCAGTTGTAGCCCAGTGGTAACGCGCTTGCTTAGGAAACCAAGTAAAGCGGATACAAATCCCGGGTCTCGCAAATGTGATAGTTTTATGTGCTAATCATATCCAACATGATTACCACTTGTCTTATAGTAAAGAAAAACATCGTGAGGAAACCTTCATAAAACCACATTATATCACCACATAAAAGAATCTACCAAGTTAAAAAGATATATGAAGCCCGCCAATCGCCACTTGTCCAGCGTGGTGGACTATGACCTGATCCCTCTCTTTTTGAAAGAAGGTCCGTGCCCAGCAAATTAAAAAAAAGATTGAATTGTGGTTTAATTTTTGCCAAAATATTACAACATTTAGGTATAGGTTTTAATAATGAATTTCAAATAGCAGCAGGAGAAATTTTACTTGTATAGAACTATTAAATTTTTAATGTATTAATTCTAGAAAATGAAAAGCTACTCGTCAGATATGAAATGGAAGCTTGTATAAAGAAGCGGAAATTACTGCAAAGATTTACAATATATTTGGAAGGATATAATTTCTTATTCACGATTTTATTCTATACTAGCGACTCACTCTGACTCCGCTAGCGTTCGTCCCTAGTTACGTTTTAATATTTAGTATCCGTTTCTCAGAGATGAGTATTTTACCGCAGTAAAAAGTATACTATATATATTGACCCGGATAACCAGTTATCATCATACGAAATTTCATCAAAATCTACACAGACACAAGAGAGATAGACAGGCAAACGAAAATTCTAAAAACTATAAGATCTTCCAAAAAATATTTAATGAACAGATTCGACTCAGAATTTTATTATATGTATAGATTTAGCTTTATAAAACTGTGTTTTGTTTAGTTTCATTTCGTGCATACAAAGCTATTGCTGGCACATACATATATTAATATGGCTTGCTTTATTATAATATGTTCTGAAGATTGGCCTAAATTAAGAGGAGGATAAAAATTAAAAAAAAAAAATAGTTATCTTTTTAATTTGGCTGATATGATAAAAATCAACTTCTTATGATTAAATATAGGTATGAGGATCACTTTAACAGTAAATTATTGCAACATGCGAGGAAGATATTTTTTTGGACATTTATCTAACTAGTTCAATGCCTTATATAAGAATGAAAAAAAGAGAAAAGGTACTATTCTTTTAAAGTCAATCAAACATATCTGTAAAAACTTAATCAAAATATGTTAATTATCCATAATGTATCATGAAAAGGCCAAAGCAAAATTTTTAAATAACCAATACACATTGATAACTTATTACGAACTATTAAACTATAAAACCCACCCCGATACCCCTATTTATGAACGTCAGCTGCTATCATAATGACTACATGGTCAGTTCCCACTAAATGCTCATGCTCCGTTACTGACAGACATGACACTGATCGCGGATAGCTAATTTATCTTTGAGCAGAATTAGCTGGCGTTATGTCCAAGTGAATAAAATAGCCCCTCTAAATTGAGGCAATTGATTATATGGAATTAGTTCTGATATATGTTAGGAATAAATAATGATACTATGGAACTTTTTCACCGTTCTCGAGTTTTGCTATAATTAAGCAAAGAGGTTCGAACTTTTTTCTATGAAACTTGTAATGAAATTCTATTATTATTATTGTATTTCTTTAAAGGGACACGATGGGCTTGAAATGTATGAATAGAGGACCCCTTAACAAGAATAGTATGTCAGTAATCAACAATATGTTGTAAGTCACATTCTAAGATATTTTGAGGTAAATAAAAAAAACAATGTTGCCAGATAGTTATTTAGTTAAAAGTAACCAAATTGTTTTTAGTATCATATTTTATAAATGAGAAAGATAGAGAATAAGGGGTGAAAGGGAAGTAAAATAAAGGGTCACAATGTAAACGACTATAAAATAATATAAATATAAAATAAAAAACCTTTCTAAAGATACTTACACACGCTAACATGTATACAATATTTTTAGCTTAGTTACATGTATGGAGGGCTAGCATTATTTTTTTTATTCATACATACATAATAGCGACATCTAGTGATGATTATGAGAATAATATAAACTCGCAAAGCTCCAAACTGAAACTAATACAAAATAAATAAATATTAGAAAGACCTCAGTCGTTATCTTCCTTTTTGGATAGAAATCTCTTGAATCGTTATCAATATTTGATTAAAAGTTTGAGAACCTTTTTTGCGCGAGTCATGAAGCGATTATGGCATTTCATATTATTATCATTATCATCTAAAGAAAATATGCAAAAATCTGTGAACTTCCGGCGCGGCCGGGCACGTCCGCTTGGTATAAGTTAGTAACTGTAGAGATTTTTAATTTGCATTATTATATAAGTAAATTAAATAGTTATTAGCCAGCATTAGCCATATATTTTTTTTTGTTAATAATATTGACAAATATTGACATTAATATTGATACGATTCTAGAAACCTCTCCACTAACACTTAAACTTTATGTTATGGTATTAAAGTTCAAATTGACTTTTAAGTATTATTACGAATCTTTTGTATGGGAGTATAAAAAAGTGTTGTTCTTAGACTTCCATCCTCGTACTTCAAGGAATATTCTAAAAAAAGAATTAGCGAAATCGATTCAGCTGCTCTCGAGATTTGCGCTTACCAACACATTCAGCGATTCTTTTATATTATAGATTAATCATTTTGATTGAGATTTGTAATATACAAATATTAATTTGGATTTTTATAAAATATAGTGCTTATTACATTGTATTCAGCCCTATATAACGTCCCACTGCTGGGGGTAGGCCTTTCCATGCTGATTCCAACGTATATACCAAGTGCAGGTTAGCGGACTTCACATGTCTTTCGAAAACTTGCTGGGTTTTCTCAGACATGGAGGTTTTCTCTCGATGTTTTCGTTCACCCAAGAGCTGGTATTCAAGTTGGTAATGATTCGCACATGAAAATATTAGAGATGCAAGACTCGGAATTCGAAACCGCTTCATTTGATTTCCTAAGCAAGCGTGACACCATTGGGCTACCACATTTATTATAATTTATAAACTAAATTTTGTCATATGTTAAATAGCTTAGTTTTAAATAAAACTATCTTTTCGGATTATTTCGCGGATTTATTTTGATTTTTGGTTCCCGACGTTTCGAATGCTTTACAGCAATCATGGTCACGGGAAAGACTGAGGTGTTGGATGTCTCAAAGGTATTATATAGTTGTTACAGACAGCTACCCACAAAATATAACACACACATAAAATCCAAAAAGAGAGTTTTATTTAAAATGTCAAATATTCTTATATCTTGTTCCACGATATAATGATTGCCCGAGGGTCACTGATGATTCAGGGATTTCTATTCCGATAATGGGATAATGGAACTTGCCTCAAACTAACTTACAGAGCGTGACTCTTATCATTAAAGTGATGTGTTAAGATTAGACCTATTGTCATCTTTAGATTACTTTTGTTCAAAATCTAGGTATTTATGAGAATCTACTGAATACCATAACTTATAATTTAAAAAAAAAAGGTTTAACCTGAGGTTATTCGATCGATTGTAATTATAATTAGCGTACAGGATAAGTTATAACATCCATAAGATAACTGGGAAGTGGCAACACCCTAACTATAGGATAATCGCCGAAAAACCGGAACTTTTAAGAAATATAAAACTTTAACGTTGAACGCTGCTTAAACAAGATCGACAACGTAGGCTTTTTATGGTGTCATCTGACGCGCCTCATTGAACTATACAAGAATATACTTGGTGCTGATTTTTCCCGCGCTTGCGCGCGGAGATAAGTAAGAGAAACTGACAACCACGTGGCCACGTGGTCCGACTTCCCGGCGCCAGGGGGCGCTGCAGACAAGTTCATCGGGAGGAGCACGACGAGAGCAGTTCAACGACACCTCGAACGTTAAAATCTGATGAGTGGTTGTAGAGATATTGTAATTTTAAATTTTGTTAGTTTTAAAAATTGTATTTCTCGAAATTAAGATCGTTGACCCCCCAAAAAATCTTATTGCATTTTGTAGACCTTAATTAGTTCTAAGTATATTCTAAATTTAAAAATTTTTGAAGCTGTTGTTTCTGAGATACGATTTTTTTAAAAATTAAGGGTGCACACGTGGTGGGACAACCCCTTAAGAAATTAAATCACAACCCTTATAGAAAATTAGTAGACAATAAGTTTAGCCCTAAGAATTTTTTAGAGAAATTTTTGACTCAGTATTTATTACTTTATTTACTTTTTTAGTGAAATTTAACTGTTTTTTACACCCCATAAATCGGGGATTGTTATTAAAAAAAAATTTTTGTGAAATTAGTTGAAGAGTACATAGTAAGAACGATCGATCGAGCCCAAACTCGAGCTATTTCGAGCAAGATTATAGGATTTAATCACGTTTTTGACTTTTGGCGGCCATACTGTCCGCCATTTGCAACTATTAAAAGTATTATATCTCGAGTTTGGATCATCGTAGAAAATTGCGACTTTTATATTCTCTTAGTTAAGACCAGGGCTACAATTGTAGGCTGTTAAAAACTCTAGGTAGAGTCGACAAAAATCTCCCCTTTTTTGTATTATATTATGATAGAGCTCGTCGAGACCAGTACGGAGAGCTATCGCACGTTAGTCTGCGCCTAGTGGTTCCGGAGAAAAATTTTTTTGAAAGTAAATCTAGACTTAGTTTTATTAACTGACGCCATCTTGGAAAATTTTAAACTCGAATATCTCGGTAACCGCTGGTCATAGCGCGACGTGGTTTTCTTCATTCTATGGCCCCTTTGAAGGCCTTTCAGATAGTGCAGAACAAGACTCTACCTAGAGTCGAGATAGAGTATCTCTACATTTTGACCGCGGAGAGCGGAAACCTTTATAGTATAAGTATAGTTAAGTTAAATAGGATCTAAGGACTGTGAAAATTTAATATTTACATATTTACATTATTTACAAACTGCTATTGCAGGAATATTAGATAGTTGACTTCGACTTATATATATACAATTTAAATAAATAACATTAAAAACTATTTTATATTTTCTTAAAATTGACGCAACCTCCAACATGCATCGCACACCTCCTAAGACAAGTAAAGTGGGCACTGCATCTTCGAGTATTCCCCCCTCTAGGACAAAGGGAACAGAAGTAGAAAAACGTACCATGGAGGAGTCTGGGACGACAGCGCCCGGTTCTGCCTCTACAAAGGCGCAGGGCGCCCCAGTCACCCCCAAGGCGAAAATCGGAAAAAAGGATAAGGAAGGTCCTAAAGAGGGGAAGCTCATACAGGCCCACTCACCCATGACAGCCACTCAAAGATACAGAGTGCAAGGAGCGCAAGAAATGGAAAACCTGGTAGAGACAGTAATACAAGGTTCAGGAAACCTTAAAAGAGATTTCAAAATAAGCTTGCAGCGGGTCAAAGCATGGATCCAAAAATTGGCACGCGACCCCGAGTCCATCTCAGAGGCCGCGACGGCCCGGAGGGGAACCGGGGGCCCCGTGGGTGGGGTGGAGGTCGGTACAAATACTGACCTCGCACCTACGGCGCCCCTGGACCCAAACCGGGCCCAAGTTCCGGTCGAAAAGATAGATGAGCTCACTCGGCTTCTCCTAGAGAACACGGAGTGTACTCGGGCTCTCGGGGAGAAGATGATGAAGTACAACGACGCGATGGAGACACATCAGCGTAGCTACGCCAATGTAGCCGCTGTGGCTCCGCAGCAAGTAAGACCAAAGGCTCTGCAATCCGAGAAGGTACTTGAAAGAATAAGAGAGACGATGGAAGCAAAGGAAGGATGGATAAAGGTGGAGTGAGTCAGGAAGGCGAAGGACAGGAAGGTAATCATGGGTTTTAGGAATGAGGAGGAGAGGCAAAAGGCTAAGGACAAGATGTCAAAGGAAGGAATGGGCCTCGTGGTCGAGGACGCCAAAAACCGGGACCCACTTCTGGTACTCAGAGGCGTTCTTTCGCGCTATACCGACGAGGATATAACGAAGGCCCTGAGAAACCAGAATAGGGGACTGTTTGACGGCCTCGGCCCCGAGGATGACCGCATAATAATTAAGTATAGGAAGAGGGCAAGGAATCCGCACACAACGCATGTAGTGATCGGCACCTCGCCCATCCTCTGGAGTAAAATAACGCAAAAACAGACGGTTCGCATCGATCTCCAGTGGATTAGGGCTGAGGACCAGTCACCTTTGGTCCAGTGTAGTAGATGTCTGGGCTATGGTCATTCACGCAAGTACTGTAAGGACCTGGTGGACTTATGCAGTCATTGTGGTGGCGAGCATCTCCGAGTGGAGTGCCCTGATTCGCGAACTGAGGTCCCACCCTCTTGCATTAATTGCCGTATGGTCCGAGGGGCTAGCAGCGCTCAAGCGCGAGGTGGCCACCAAGAAAAGTAGGATTAGGTGCGCGGCACCGGTTAGGCGTCGGATGGTGGTCGATGCTTACCTCGATGCAAAGGCGAGATACGAAACCGAGGCCAGGCAAGCGCAAACGCGCAGCTGGGTAGAGTTCTGCGAACGCCAAGATGGGGAAACAGTATGGGGGGGTATTTATAGAGTGCTGGGCAGAACGTCCAAGATAGAGGAGGATCCACCGCTGATCGTGGACAACATACAGCTGGACGCAAAGGGCTCAGTGAGGCTCATGGCGGAAACCTTTTACCCTAAGGACTCCAAGGAACATGACACCGAGGAGCACCGAAGGGTGAGGGTACAGGCCAAGCACTCCTGTGACGAAACCTCTTCGGATGTATGGGACCCGCCCTTCACTCCAGTGGAGTTGAAGTTGGCCAGTCGATCCCTAAATCCGAAGAAGGCACCGGGATCGGATGGATTTACAGCGGACATATGCGTAAATGCGCGATAGAGTGCGACCCCGACCTTTCCCTGGCCCTCTTCAACAGGTGCCTCGAACTCCGGCACTTTCCCACGCCCTGGAAGGAGGCGATGGTGATATTTCTCCGTAAACCGGGGAAAAACACCTATACGACCCCACGGTCGTATCGCCCAATAGGCCTCCTCCCAGTGCTTGGGAAGGTGCTGGAGAAGATGCTAGTCGCCCGATTAAAACACCACCTAGCGCCCAGGTTAAGCACCCGCCAGTTTGGTTTCATGCCCCAGCGCAGCACTGAAGACGCCCTCTATACCCTGGTCAATCACATCAGACAGGGGCTAGCACGCAAAAAATTGCTAACACTTGTGTCCCTGGATATAGAGGGCGCCTTCGATAACGCATGGTGGCCGCGTATAAAAACTAGACTGGCGGAGGAACAAATCCCCATCAACATTAGGAGGCTCTTAGAAAGCTACATGGGCGATAGGAAGGTGAGAGTGCGTTACTGTGGAGAGGAGATTGTAAGGGACACGGAGAAGGGCTGCGTCCAAGGGTCCATCGGTGGACTAATGCTGTGGAACCTCCTGCTGGACCCATTGCTCAGGGAGCTGGAGGGCGAAGGCTACTACGTCCAGGCGTTTGCTGACGATGTGGTGCTGGTCTTCGAAGGTGAGACGGCTCATGAGGTCGAACACCAAGCCAATGCCGCCCTCGAACATGTGAGGGAGTGGGGAGTCCTTAACAAGCTAAGGTTTGCGCCGCATAAGACCAATGCGATGGTCATTACGCGCAAACTGAAGCACGACACCCCACGCCTCCACATGGGCGGAGTCGACATTGGCATGGTCAGAGAGCTCAGCCTACTGGGAGTCGTCTTAGACCAGCGCCTTACCTTCAACACGCACGTCACAAACGTTTGTAAGAAGGCGATAGCCTTTTACTCGCAGCTCTCGAGGGCCGCAAAAGCGAGCTGGGGTCTCCACCCTGAGGTCATACGATCTATTTACAGGGCGGTGGTGGAACCTGTAATAATGTACGCGGACGCCGTATGGGAGCCGGCTGTAAATAAATTAGGTATCCGCAAGCAGCTTAACGTGGTCCAGAGGGGATTTGCACAGAAGCTATGCCGGGCTTACCGCACCACCTCCCTGAACTCGGCACTGTTGCTCGCTGGGATACTCCCCCTCGACTTGCGTGTCCGCGAAGCCGCGGCGCTGTACGGGGCGAGGAGGGGGGTGCCCCAGCGAGAGACAGGGGGTCGGGAGATTGAGCGGATGTACCCGGCGCTACAGTCACCTCACCCCGCCGAGCACATCGACCTGGAGCTCAAGTGCCTGGCTGACCGAGATCAATTCATGGCCCATAGTGGCCATGATATTAACATCTTCACGGACGGGAGCAAGATTGAAGGCAAAGTGGGTGCGGCGCTATCCGCATGGAGCGGCGCTGCCGAAACTAAGGCCCTCAAGCTTGCTCTACCGTCCTTCTGCACGGTCTACCAGGCGGAGCTACTGGCGATATGCAGGGCGGCGCAGATGTCTGCGGAAAACTCGGCCAAAACGTTCGGACTATACTCTGATTCTATGTCAGCACTGCAAACAATTACCAACACAGAAGCCCTTCATCCCCTGGCCGTCGAGGCGAGGGGCCACCTGAGGAGGGCCTTGCTCCAGAATAAACAGGTTAGTTTATTCTGGATCAAGGCCCACGCAGGCCTAGAAGGGAACGAGCGAGCCGACGTTTTGGCCAAGGAAGCCGCGCTAAAATTGAAGCGTGCCCCCGATTACGACAGCTGCCCGGTTTCATTCATCAAGCGGAGCATTCGCATGCGATCGCTTGATGAATGGAACCAGCGATACCAATATGGCGAGACCGCTAGCGTAACGAAGACGTTCTTCCCGGACGCGACGGCGGCATATAAGATAGTTGGCAAGATGGAGGTGGACAGGCTCGTCACCCAGATGTTGACGGGGCACGGCGGATTCTCCGAGTACTTGCATCGCTTCAAGTGCAAGGAGAGTCCGTCGTGCGTCTGCGACCCTGGATGTCCAGAGTCTGCCCTCCACGTTCTTTTAGAGTGCCCGGTACACGATAGAGACAGATATTATTTAGAAGCACAAATCGGACTAAAACTAGATAAAAATGCACTACCAAAAATTATGAAAGACAATAAAAGAGATAAATTCCTGCAATACTGTAAAAAATTATGTAAAACTGTAAACAATAGAAATAAGAGTTAGTAATAATATGTTAAACAAATATAGTATAGTATATTAGTGGTAACATATATAATGTATAGTGTATAAAAAGGATAAGTCTAATAATAAGAGCATATATAAATAAGCCTAAACTATAAATAAAAATTACCGACTACCCCCAATTATTATCCCCGTGTTACATAGTATAAGAACAAAGAAACTAAATAAAATAGATAGATAGATAGTTAGGAACGAATGCGGATGAATGATAGAAAGACATAGTATGCGGAATGAAAGTGCGAGAAGCATAAAAGCGAGAACTGGTATGAAAGAAGTAGAAAACACAGACTCCTTCCCCCATGTTGGAGGCTCAGGATAAAAAAAAAAAAAACACCCTAACTAGATTAATAGTGTGAACTTTTTAACTGACAGAAACAATAAATAAGTCTACTTATACTTTAAAATACTTTTAATAAAAATATTTTTAAATACTTCAGTGACAGTTTTGAAATTTGAAGCCTTTATAATTCGTTGTTTTTTTTTTTGGAATTTTTAAACGATGACATCTATTTTGCTAGGCGCCATTCTACGACATTTTGAATTAGTAATCACCCAGTGGTCGAAATTTGACCATAATCATTACTGAAAATTTGTAGGAAAACAGATATGAATATAATTTACCTATATATATAAAAATATACTGTTTCCAAAAATTTTATCGATAAATAAATAATAAATAAATATATTTGAGACATTAACACAGCACTATCTAGTTCCATGATAAGCTGTGAGGCTTGCGTTATGGATACCAGATAGTTGATACACTACACATATATAATTTTTAAATACATACATATTATAAATATAAACACCCATGACAGGAGTACAAACATTCGTGCTCATCACACAAATGAATGCCCCCAGCAGGATTCGAACCCGCGACCGCTGGCACAGGAAGTAGGGTCACTGCAAACTGAGCCAAACGTCTCATCGAAATAATTTAATGCTGAATAAAATATTTTGAATTTGAATTTAACTTCCTAGGGTCTCAAACTATCTTCTTACCAAACTTCATCTAAATCGGTACAGTAGATCCAGAGATTACCCCCTACAACGTCACAAACTTACAATTCACAAACTTTTCCTCTTTATAATATTAGTATAGATAATTAAACACATTATATTATTATAATTTATTTACTTCTGCCAAAATATATATCTATGATAATATTAAAACATATTACTCTGCTGTTATGGAAAGGTATAATCTATAGGTAAGTTCATAAATCATGATATCTATGATAATATTAAAACATATTACTCTGCTGTTATGGAAAGGTATAATCTATAGGTAAGTTCATAAATCATGAATGTTTGAATACTGAATAGACTCAGTAACATGTATCCGGGTGATTTCTATTCAGTATAAAAAGATATTTTAGCTATAAATAAAGATGATAAAGTTATTTATGTAAAATACTTTCATAGAAAATATATCTAAAATCAACATTTTACATTATTTTTGAACTGATATTTTGACGTGTACTCTAATTATAATATAACTAATGACTCACCCCCGCTCCGCTCGGGTTCGTCCCTACTTACGTTTTAACGTATAGTATAGATTTCTCAGAGAAGAGATATTTTCCCGCAGTAAAAAGTATCCTATATATTGACCCGGATAACCAGCTATCGTCTACCAAATTTCATCAAAATCTGTTCAGTGGTTTTCTCGTGATGCGTTCCGAAACAGACAGACAGACCAAAAATTAAAAAAAACTATAGATTAGACTTTTCTATTGATAATATTGACTATTTCAATAAGATATTTCAAAAGATATTCAATGTATAGATTCAACTCAGAATCTTATTACATGTATAGTTTATCGTATGATTAGTAATATAATCTTCTGAGAAGATAATGAGAAGATTCTTCTCACTATTTTCTCATTTCCAACCAAACCTATCTCTCCAAAATAACAGTGCAACACGAAACAGTTAAAAAATATATATTAAGAATTCATATTTCAATCACCAATAAACCTTCGTTTTTAAATTCTATCAATCATCCATACACCTAATATCCGCCAAAAAGCTAACCACATTTTTCTCGCGCACGTTTCACCATTCAAAAATCAAATTCCACAAAATTGTACTTCAAATGCAGAGATTTTTCAAACCGATTGCGGTGACTATTCTAACAATCGGAATATGAAATCGGGTCTGGTTATCTCTATTTGGAAGATTCACCTCCGATAGGTTTAGCTTGATTGCTTGGTAGATAAAAGATTTATTCAATTTGTTTATTTTTAACTTTTAGAATGGCTAGAAGTGTTAGTAGGGCACAATTAACTTTGGTAATGAAGAGATATAACACCTATTTTGATTACCTAAAAGGTAAGGTTTCTAGAAGTTCGAACATGCATCCTAGCCGTAAAGTGCTTTGTTGCTAAGTGTAAAGCTAAAGAATAAAAAAAAAACAGAATAATAAGTTATTGCAATACGTAATGTATGTATGTACATCCCCAATGAAGCTTTTTATGGGACTCAGTTTAGAGTTTGCTTAAAAACCATACTTCACCATAGTAAAATGTTTTAAAGTTTTATCAATATCTATATCATTTTTAAGCTAGATTCTTAAACTATAATGGTGAAGCTACAACGAAAGGTAATGGAGGTGAAATTGCTATATTTATCGTATCAGGCGCTTTATTTTAAAGCATACTAAATCATTTAGTTTCCAGCGTCGCATAACTTCTTAAGATATAATATATCTTTATTTATAATATATCTAGTATATTACAATAAAGGTTTGCAACATATAATATAGCGCGTACAATAAACGGAGAATGAAAACATCGTGAGGAAACCTGTATATCTGAGAGAACCTAGCAAGTTTTCGAAAGACATGTGAAGTCCGCCAACCCACACTTGCCCAGCGCGGTGGACCACCTGCCACCTGATCACCCTCGTTTTGAAGGGAGGCCAGTGCCCAGCAGCGGGGTGATAAAAAGTACTGATAACAATACAAATAAACTAAGCAAAAATATAAGCTCTCCTTATTTATACTAGCGACTCACCCACGCTTCGCTCGGGTTCGTCCATAGCTTCTCAATACAAACTTTCATCCCCATTTTTAACCCCTTAAGGGATGACTTCTGGGATAAAACGTATCCTGTTCTTCCCGGGGTCTCAAACTATCTTCTTACCAAATTTCATCTAAATCGGTTCTATAGATCCAGAGATTACTCCCTACAACCTCACAAACTCACAAACTTTACCTCTTTATTATATAAGTATAGATAAAAGAAAATTTATAAACCTAAAATATTGTCTAATTAATATTGAATAGTAATTAACAAATTTTAAGAAGCTTACAAAATAACAAAATTTATCTTATAATTATTATGGTCTCGCTGGGATTCATGTTCCAATAACGAGATTAATTGAATTACTTCGAAAACACTCTTAGGCTATTTTCCATTATTTGTTGAAACTTACTTTAAAACTTTCAGGAAGCATGTTTTAGGTTCATTTATTATAAAACTGGAAATGTTCATAGTTTTATTTACGTTACAGTCTATCAATATGTCATAGTGCATTAGAGGAAAAAATATACTTAATGCAAATAGCGTCTCACCCTCGCTTCGCTCGCGTTCGTATATTTTTCCGGAACAAAAAGTATAACCTGTGTGCTATTCCGGACTATAATCTATCTCTATGTAAAATGTTCTATCTCTATGTAAAATGTCAACCAGATACGTTCAACCATTCTGGCGTGATTGATCAACAAACATTCATCGAAACTTTTGCTTAAATCTAATATATAAATATCTCGTGTCACGTTGTTTGTGGTCGCACTCCTCTGAAACGGCTCGACCAATTTTAATGATGTTTATGTTTATTTGGTAGGTATGAGAAAAGGTCGTAAAGTATTTTTCACCCTCTTATCCCCACCCCCATTTTTTAAGTAACTAGAGACAAAGCGTGAGTCGCTAATTATATAATATAATGGCATTCCTATGTCCAGTAAGCGAAATTTCAGATAGATAGGTTTTTGAGAAACGCCGTCAGTCGTTTCCTGTAAATAGGAAATTCAAAGCACACGTTCACATGCTTTGGCCTCACTCTGTGGTAAACGATATTAAACCAATCCTAGTTCCTATGATAGGTACGTTTAATTAAATAACATGCTTCAGTGATTTCTGGACTGTTAATTATAAAATATTAAACAATGATTTTTATTACTATACACTATTATTATAAATGTGAAAGTTAGTTTGTCTGTGCGTATTTTTTTTTAACATTTATATGTATACTAGCGACTCAGCCTCGCTTCGCTCGGGTTCGTCCCTAGGTACGTTTTAAATTAAAATGAATATAGTATGTTATCCTTAAGAGATAGACATATGCCAACGTGGACTTTTCTGTAGACCTATATAAGATACACAATTCCACCACACATTATTTTGTTATATCTCAAAGGGTTTAGGTAGCGTTTTCGTTGAAAGCTCCCTCCCAGACGTCTTATTTGTCGACACCTCCAACAAATATCGTTATATTTCAGCTAATGTATACAAATTATATACTAAAACCTTCCTCTTGAATCACTCTATCTATTAAAAAAACCGCATCAAAATCCGATGCGTAGTTTTAAAGATTTAAGCATACAAGGGATATAGGGACAGAGAAAGCGACCTTGTTTTATACTACGTAGTGATAATGTACGTGTAGACATCGTTTGTTAGAGTTATATATAATAACTTTTGAGACGTCAAAAAACTTAGTCTTTCCCGTAACCATGTTTTTGTGGAGCATTTGAAACGTCGAGAACTTTTTTATATACACGCGTATATTCGACATCTTAAATAATTTTCGTATCAAAATATTCGTGAAATGCCAATTATTCGCGTAAATTTAAAAGAGTATTAAAGGTGCATTTAATAAAATAAATTTGTACAATAATAATGAATAGTATTTTTTTAAATAAAACTATTTTTTCGGATTTTTTCACAGATTTATTTTGATTTTTGGTTCACGTTTCGAATGCTTTACAGCATTTATAGTCACGGGAGAGACTGAAAAAATCAAAATAAACGTGCAAAAAATTCCAAAAAGATAGTTTTATTTAAAATATGAAATATTCACGTAAATCTAGGAAATTATTATATTAATTTTTATAATATACTATTTATAATTATAATTGATAATAAATTTTTAGTATGATTTTTACACTAAACTAGTGATATACCCTCTCTTTGGTCGATTGCGTCTCTACTTACGAATAATTTTGTAATACATTATTATAGACTTATAACATTTAACATAATTTTACGAGAATATATATATATATATTTAACTCCAACATCAAGTAAATAAATGGAAAAATGAAAAAAAATATATTTGGTAACTATTTTGGGAACTGCTTACGAAAAAGTACACTTTGTCGTATTTTAAACTTATATGTATTTAAAAATTTATCAAAATTGATTCAGCCGCTTAAGAAAACCAAGGTAGAAAAAAAAATCTATTTTCCCTACATCTTTATATATATAATTCTTCTGTGAGTGTGTATGTCACTGAACTTCTCTCAAACGACTGGACCGATTTTGATGAAATTTTTTGTGTGTGTTCAAGGGGATCTGGGAATGGTTTAGATTCACAATTTGAATAATAATTTTCATCAAAAAAATTATTAAAAAAAGTTTGAAATTTTCAAATTAAAGACGTGTAGACAGGACAACGTCTGTCGGGTCCGCTAGTCTTTTCTATATAACTTGGGGATACGTCAAACAATTTAATCTATTTTAATAGTAGTTTGAACATTGAAAAATTGCTCATAGAAAGTATACGAAAGCGGACATTCGATCAGTTTCCGACAAAAGTCTATAGAGGACTGTCCAATCGAGCTTTTGCCTAGGTTTTTATTATTTCAAAGTCTATTTCTATTGAACGATGCATGGAACGAATGTTTTGTTGGTCTTCACTTCTATGAATTCAGATGTGGATTCAATTATGACGGATAAGTTAATACGTACGAATGAACTCGATGGTTCTAGATGATACATAAAAAGAATTATCTTACTTCTTGCTAATCTGTATAAATATTATAAATGTGAAAGTTTGTGAGTTTGTTACTATTTAATGCCAGAACGGCTGAACGGATCTGGATGAAATTTGGCACAGAGATAAATTATATAAAATCTGGAATAGCAGATAGGCTACTTTTTGTCTCTTGTTGATTTGTTTTTCCTTTTCTAGAGGTGAACCCAAGCGAAGCGATGGTGAGCTACTAGTACAATAACATAATTAATTTTATGATATATCCAAAGCAAAAAGGCAGCATCTCTTAAGTTTTTCGTGACTTTCCTCAGAAGAAAATCATTCTGATTTGGTCGAAAGTTTCATAAGAACTTAATAATATGATAACTGATTATTTTAGTGATCTTTTAGTGTATAATCTAGAATTGAAATAAAATATATTATTTTTTATATTATTAATAATAATGTTAGTGTATTAATGGAAAAATGTAATATTAATTATTGCAACCGCTTGGTAGACATAACGTTAAAAACTTATGTGTTCACTTGTGTTTCAGAATAAAACGATTCTTTTAGCAGTTAAATTGTAACAAAGAAACGAACAAACACAGTTACTTTGCCATTAATAATACAACAGTTTGATGGATTCAAGACGACTCATAAATCATTTATTTAGGCTTCACGCAGGAAAGCAGAAAGTGAGGCGATTTTCCGTGTTTTCTCTACAATACGTTACTTTAGTTAGACAATTTTATAATTTATAAGGTATTTTTATACACTTTTACGTTTTGGACTTGGACGTAATTATTTTAACTTAAGAGTTATTTTTTTATGATAGAATATTAAAAAAAAATATACTACCAGATAGTTGATACACTACATATATGCATAGAACTTTTAAATACATACATATTATAAATACAACTAGAGTACAAACATTCGTGCTCATCACACAAATGAGTGCCCCCAGCGGGACTCAAACCCGCGACCGCTGTCACAGCAAGTAGGGTAACTACAAACTGAGCCAAACGTGTCGTCTAAAAATATCAATAATATATAGAGATCTTTGATAAAACGCCATTAGAAATATAAAATTCCCTTACAATATTCTGGCAACGATATAGGAGACCTCGGATTTGGGTCTGAATCAAAGCGAGTTTTTGTTATTGTTATATAATATCGATAGATGGAAGTATCACCGCTGTGCCGGTCGGAGTGGGGGGTGTCAGGTTTTTTTCGTTACGGAAATTCTGGATTCGGTCCCCACGCTCAAGGCCCGTGATAGAAGCTATGCAATAGCTTAAAAAAATAAGACTTGAGTTCAATAGGAACATATTATAATATCCATTGTCCATCCACTCACCAGAACTTTACGTTTCATCTACGTTGTAAATCCGTAGTTCATGCGGCATATAGATGCAAATCTAGCATTTGAAAATATCAATTAAATAATTAGTTTTAATCTATTTATACATACCTATAATAAAATTGTAACTAAGCCGAAACTGTACATGAAATATGTTTTGGAAAATCTTTTTGAAATAGACATTATTATCGTTACAGAGGCTGAATCTATAGTTTTTAGAACTTTCGTCTGTCTGTCTATCAGTCTGTCTGTTACCGCATCACGCAAAAACCACTGGAGAAAGTTTGATGAAATTTGGTATGATGGTAGATGCTTATCCGGGTCAACATATAGGATACTTTTTACCGCGGAAAAATATTTCATTTCTAAGAAAAAATACAAAAACTGCTATGTAAGAGTATACTAATATGTAAAATCTAAGAATTTTGTTATTGGTCATCTGAAAGCGGGCGGAGCCGCGAGCAATGCTAGTCTATACTAATATTATAAAGAAGCAGAGTATGTTTCTTTGTTTGAATCCGCTTATATCAGGAACTACTGATCTGATTTGAAAAATCCTTTTTGCCTTAGATGGCCCGTTTATTGAGAAAGGCCATAGACTATATATCATCCCAGAAAATATACGGTTCCCGTGGGATAGATATTTTTTTGTCTAGGGATGAACCCGAAGCGAGAGTGAGTCGCTAGTATTAATTATAATTGATTTTTGTCCAATTCAATATTTTCAGGTTGAAAACGATACTCGGACCTGGAAATCTTAGAGATACAAGACTCGGGATAGAACTCGCTTCATTTGATTTTCCAAACAAGCACATTACTAACGTGAACCGTTACTATAGCAACGTGTATACAAATCTCGCCTTACAGCCCTCTCGTCTGACCTAAAGCCTATTCATCTAACATCGTCACCCGAAATCCGTAACGATAGTGTACATTTGTCACAATGAAACGCCCAGCCTCACTATTTATCTCGACACACTTAGGGCGATAGCGCGTGATAAATTGCTTACAATTGACCTTAACCTTTAACTTATTTTAGGTTCAGAGTTCACCTCAAAGTGCCTTGGAATTTTCTTTATAATCAGTTTTATTTTTTTAGCTTGGCAACGTAGATCTAGTGGGTTATTATTGTATTGCAAAAAATCTAAATGCGTTGTGAGTGCTTAGGCTCTTTGCAATACGATTGTTTGTTGTTAAAACATATATTAATAAAATTAATTATTTCCTTATTTAAAATTTAATACGATTTACGAGTATACTTAAATGCAAAAATAATTTATTATTATTTTTAATACTATTTTTTCAATTTTTTTCCGAATTATTTTGATTCTTGTTTTCCATCGTTTTGAAAGCATTGAAAACTAAGAATAAAAAATTCCGGACAATCTGCAATCAAAGTCACAGGAGAGATTAAGATTTTAGACATCTCTAATGTTAGTATGAAAGGGTAGGTAATGTCTGTAATAACAATATTATTTAAGTTACTTAAAACCCCAAAAAGATAGTTTTATTTAAAATATCAAATATTCGCGTAAATCTAAAGAAATATAATATATTAATAATTTAATTGGCATTTGAAACTATAGTAAAACATAATTTAATATTGTTTACAATTAAAAAAAAAATTATGTTGAGTAAAAATCTGTTTGCAAATTCATTGGTCGAATAAGATTCATCGTTTTATTATAAGGTATTTATTTATTTATTTTTTTTATTTACACAAAACAAAAAAAATACTTTTAACTTAATATACAAAAATAAATGTTCTCTAAATTAATTATTTCATCCTGCTTTCCTTATTATCTACTTTTTAGTTACTTAACACCAATAAATATATCCAACATTAGCTAAATTGAAGAAAACCCTCTTCTTCTCCCTGCCCATTTTCCAATCACTTGGGGTCGGCGCTTTTATTATGTGCAGAGTGCTTTATACATTATAAAATATAATCTTCACTTTATGATATCATTTTATTGAAGCAAAACTCTTATAACTATTACAACTTTATTGTAATCAACCATCATGGAAAAGTGAGAACATATATGGACACAGAGTAATACAATAACGTAGACCACAGAGTAATATATAAACTTAAACCACAGACTATCACAACAGGCGCAGTACATCTTCCGTACTGCTGATAGGATTTGGCAAAAGTCTTACGACCGGCCGCCTGCCTGACGTCAACCCTCCTTGGGAATGCTATTGTCTCTCTTTGTCTGAATGGTGTCGCGGAAGTCTTGTAATTATTATGCACTTTAAATTATGTTGTCTTTTAAAACATTTTTTTATACTATTACTTAAATTTTTAATGTTATTTTCGGATATATTTTAAAATAAATTTTGATTACACAATAAATTTTTGTTTTGGCGAAAATTGATTAATGAAAACTCTACCATTAAAAAACCATACCGTTCTAGATTTGTTAACATAACTTAATTTTCATATAAAATGGAGTTATGTTAACAAATTTAGAATGTACGAATATATTATGTACATAAATGATACAAAAAGTGATTGTGACCAAATGGGTACAATTTCAAAGATGGTTACTAAACCTACTCGTGAGGTATATACGTCTCAAATATACGAAAGTGGTCGAGACTTTAAAGTGTTAAAGGAGTTTGGAAATAAGATGCACTAACGCTTTCAAAGTTTATACATATAAGGCAAATCTTTGAATTTCTCGGCTTTTCTGTACTATAATATGCATTTATTATACATATAAACCTTTCTCTTGAATCACTCTATCTATTAAAAAAACCACATCAAAATCGTTTGCGTAGTTTTAAAGATCTTAGCATACATAAGGACAGACAGACAGCGGGAAGCGACTTTATTTTATACTATGTAGTGATAATACGAGTATAAACATAATATATTTATTTAATTTACACATTTCAATACAATGTACAATGATGATGTTCTCCTAGCTGATTCCGGCCACGGCAGCCAATCTCATTGAGACTAGCCGCAGGAGATATTATAGTGCACAAGTGTACGCGCAGACACAACGTGCACTCTCTGTTCCTGTCACTCTCATACGACTGCTCGACACGACCAGTGAGAGTTAAGGCGCAGGACCGACGGCTTTACGTGCTCTCCGTGGCACGGGCGTGAAACACCGCCAACTTCCCAACTCCGGGCTGTTACTGAAACTTACTGTACAGAAAGACTCATTAACTAAACTTGGCCTGACCCGAGACTCGAACCCAGGACCTCCGAGTGTGCAGCCGTACATACTAGCCACTACACCACCGAGGCAGTTAAATAAAATATGGTTGGCCGAAAGCCTATATAGATGTAGCATAGGGACTTTCTTCCGAGCTTTTATCACGGTCACGCAATAAAAAGAGTTACTTAGATTGTAATTTGATTTAAAGGTCAAGTTGTATTCGTATAAAACATGATGAAAAATACCTTATTTATAAATAATTATCGCTTAAATAATACAAGCAAAATAATCTTTTCGGTTTTATTCGCGGATTGTTTTGATTTTTGTTTTTCAACGTGTCGAATGCTTCACAGCTAACATGTTCACGGGAGAGTCAGCTGATAGAACGGGATGATTGCTATGAAGCATGCTGTACTTAAATAAAAATTTGTCTTGACCACACTAGGCTTTTTTATTCATATAATATAATAGTTGCACGTGTGAGAGAATCTAACAAGTTTTCGAAAGACATGTGCAGTCCGCCAACCCGGACTTGGACAGCGTGGTGGACTATGGCCTGATCCTCTCGTACTGAAGGGAGGCCCGTGCCCAACAGTGGAACGTTAAAAAGGGCTGAATACACACTATTAAACTCCACAGCTATCTTTGTGTATCTAAATGTATATCTATAAAAATGAACCCCTATTTCTCCTGGTCACGCTATAACTTGAGAACGGCTTTAACGATTTCATTCATCTTTTTTTTAAATGTTTTCTAATACTTCGTAGAATTTTCTTACATTAAAAAAATAAGAAAATTGGGCAGAAACTTAGAAAATTTAAGAAAAATGGGGATGAAATTTTGTATGGGGTATCAACCGAGGGACGAACCCGAGCGAAGCGAGGGTGAGTCGCTTGTAATATTATATAAACAATAATCATATCATATCATCAATAAAAATTTGCATTGATATCTAAGACATCTTACTTTAGAAATTGATCATCTGTAAAGGAAATATTTTCATCTGCAGGAAATATATCAATGAAGCGTACAACAGAGCAATTTCTTATATTTTCCATTTCAAATTTTCATTTGTAATCTACAAAGTAGGAAAGAAATTGAAAGAGAATTGTTCAGAATTACACAAATCTTTATATATATAATTCTTCTGTGAGTGTGTATGTCACTGAACTTCTCTCAAACGACTGGACCGATTTTGATGAAATTTTTTGTGTGTGTTCAAGGGGATCTGGGAATGGTTTAGATTCACACTTTGAATAATAATTTTCATCAAAAAAAATATTAAAAAAAAGTTTGGAATTTTCAAATTCAAGACGTGTAGACAGGACAACGTCTGTCGGGTCCGCTAGTGCTATATAAAATATTAGACTAGTTTAAATAAAATGTTATACCATTACTTATGTTAAGTATATTTGTAAATGGAAAATATATTATTCTATGTGACACAATTTTTCTAACAGAAATAATATAACGTGTATTGAATTACTTATTCAGTTATAATCAAAATCGTCTAATGATATGGATATCTAACACGTCACGTTTTCCAATTATAGTATTTCTATATTATTTTTGTATTTTTCTATTTTATTTTTCTTTTTATGTTTTTCTATTTTATTTTTCTATATTATTTTTGTATTGTTAATAATTCATACTTTTTTAATATTATAAATGTTAAAGTGTGTTTATTTGTTTGTTTTTCTTTAACGTCGAAACAGAGTGACGGAATTACGTTATTCTTAGTGTGGAGATAGTTGAAGGGCTGGCGAGTGATAAAGGCTACTTAGGCTTTTTACTGCGGGAGATAATCTCATTCCCACGGGAAAACACGTTATAATACAACCTAAAAATTATTTATGATCAGAATTACGTGAAACTTGGTATTGATACTCTTCAATACAATTAAATAAATTAACCAATGACGAACAAGATGTTGAAACAAGTAAAGAAATATCGGTGTAAACCAATACCAATAGCTATATACACTCTGATATTTATCTATTTAGCGACCATATTTAATTAAACAGCACGTATTTTAGATTTGCTAGTTACAAATGAGATATTGGGATCTAGATTGAAAGAATGGCACTTGTTGGCTCCAAAAATAAAAGTATGTGTGCCGAGGAAAAGAAACAGATACTAGTCCAACTTTTGTACAAACACTGAGTCATTTTGTTTCTGCAACAATATTAGTGAATTAATGGAGAAACTTAGATTACCTTACGAGAAAACCCAAGGGTGTTTTCTATTGATGGTTCAAAAACAAGCTTAGAACACATATTATTTTATAACGGCAGACTATATCCCACAATACCTTTAAAATTACCTACCTACCTTTAAAATAAAGCAGGTCCTAATTTAATAGCAATCAGCTATTGAAATCAATCTTATTAAAAACTAGCGACTCACCCTCGTTCCGCTCTGAGTAGTTAGATTTCTCAAAGATGAGATATTTTCCCGCAGTAAAAATTATCATATAATATGTTGAGCCGGATAATCAACTATCATCATACCAAAGTTCATCAAAATTCGTCCAGTGGTTTTTCCGTGATGCGAACATAGACAGGAGACATACATTCTAAAAACTTGAGGCTCGGCCTCTGTATTGATAATAATGACTATTTCAATAAGATTTTCCAAAAAATATTGAAAATACAGGTTCGGCTCAGTTAGAATCTATACATATAATAAAATTGTATCGTCCGTTCGTCCGTCCGTCCGTCCGTCCGTCCGGCTGTCTGTCTGTTTGTCGGTCTGTTACCGCATCACGAGAAAACCACTGGACAGATTTTGATGATATTTGGTATGATGATAGCTGGTTATCCAGATAAACATATAGGATACTTTTAACCGCGAGAAAATATCTCATTTCTGAGAAAAAATACAAAAACTGCATTTTGAGAGTATACTAATGTAAAACCTAAGAATTTGGTTTTTGGTCACCTGAACGCGGGCGGAGCCGCGGGCAATACTAGTTTATGTATAGAAGATAAATGTTATTGTCACACAACGTTATTAATTATTTATTTACTGACTTCAAAATATTCAGGTGCATATTTTTGTGTACCTACTCTTTGTGTTATCTTTAGCATAAAAGATCCATATTCAATACAAATACCTATATTTTTAAATCATTAATGTCGGTATAATTTAGATAAAAATAATTTGACACTGCTTTAACACTATGACGGATCTTGATGAAATATATTTTATGCTACTTCTTTAACAGATTTATCTAGGGAGCCCGCGTGAAACTTTGTTTGGTTGTAGTCTCGAGACAAATGTTCAATTTTAATTTCAGTAAGCAAATCTTTTCTGTTATCTGTGATGCGCTTTCATACTAGTGTAGCCAAGTCGAGCTATTGTAACATACATATGTATGTATATATGTATGTATACTTTTATGTATGTATGTATGTATGTACATATAACACACATACACATTGTGTATGTACTCGTATGTTTACATATAATAATTGTATCACGATCAAAGCATACTAAGGTTAGATCACTGTGGTGAAATTCTGGGAACGTTCACAAGATACGGTCACTCACATCCAGATCTCGAATACAAGATTTATTCACGCTAGTTGAGTAGATAGAACTAATCCGATTTTCCATAGTTATTCAGTTAGTTAACTACTGGATTCACAATCAAGGATTCAGTACATAGTTCTCGACTACGACAATGTAACCGCCAAAATTATTTTAACTGGCTATAAATAAAATATATAACTTACGGCTTTTACATTAATTTTTGAAGTAAATGGGCAACCGTTTCCATATAAAAATTGGGGCTTCCTTTGAAAATGCATGTGGAAGTAATTGAATATCGCTCGATTGGCGAAATGTTTCGAATCATTTCAGAGCTTGGGTTAAACTGAACGGTTTTATAAAACGATTTTTTTGTTTAATTGCTTTATTGTGTGTTAAAATTCAAAATACAAAGGTGAAAAATAGCTGTTCGTGAGAATTCAATAATTAAATAATTTCACACTATTGTATAGCATTGCATATAGCGTATATCCTCTGCTGCGAGTTTCATTATGTATTCTAATGTCATTAAGAAAGCTATAATGCTAGTAGCATACGTAAGTGCATGTACTGATAAGGATATTCTATAAAGATTAAGATAAAAAATGTTTTTCAATATAAGAGCATTCATGGTATTCTGTATATATAGTGCTTATTAGATGAAAATATCGGTGTATATATGTATGTACATATTGATATGGTATTGAACTCCATTTTTGGATACGATAATATAGACAGGCCTAACCATATTTTTTGAATGTTTTACCATGAAATTCTGATGAGACTGGGAATATGGTAGTGTTAAACCGCTTTAAGATCCATGTAAAACCATTAGATTACCATCATACAAAAATTAGATTCTAAAAATGGAGGAAAGAACGTGCATCTGAGCAAACTCACTCATGCGTAATAATATCTCCTGCATAAAGGACCTTGTGCAATTATCCATCATGACTAAAATTCAGATTTTAGGACTTTACTCACGAAGTGAACTATAAAAATAACTAAAAGACGATACGATAATTAAAGGCGCTATAACGAATGAAAAAATCTTTATGTACCAAGATATATATATATATATATACATATATACATATATATATATATATACATATATATATATATATATATACATATATATATATATATATATATATATATATATATTTATCTGTATATATATATATAGTCTGTATCTCTCTCTAACCCAAGAGTCAATTCCTTACAAAATGTATCGTTCCACTGCTAATTCTGCGTGAACAAAGCAATTAATTGATAAAATAATGTCATAAACAATTAAATAATATAGACACAAATGGATAATAGTAGCGGCTCACCCTCGCTTCGTTTGGATTCGCCTCTAAGAAAACTAAAACTAATCTATCCCGCGAAAACCGTACATTTTTCCGGGATACATAGTAGTCTATGTGTTCTTCTGATATATGAGGTATATTACAGTAAAGTTTCAATGAAATGCATTCAGTAGTTTTTGCGTTAAAGAGTAACAAACATATATACATCCGTACATACAAACTTTCCCATTTATAATATTAGTAGGATTATGATTACACAATTTTGAAAAATCTCATAAATGCACAAAATTCATACACAATGAAAACTAGGAAACTTTCACCTTTCTAATTCCAGTAGAATCCACTTGGCTTCCGTCCAACGTACAGCGCCAGTAATTACCTCGGAGACAAGGCTTATTTAAGTAAAACCTTACTGACGTCTTCGTTGACCACCTTATTTAGATTGTGGAAATTTATTTACCTCCCCCTGAAAAGGTTTTGGGACATAAAACTTTTATGAACCGTACCACAGATGTAATTAAAATTGTTATAGTAGTATGGAATAAGTAAATGTTACGAAACAAATGTAGTATTGAGAAATCTATGACATTATACCTGAACCCTGAGATGTACTTGAAAGATGGCTGACCTCAGTAGCCGTATGTGTACCATGCCGGCTGTTTCTGGTACTGCTCTGATAGGAAAGTCGATGGTAGGGGATATCTCCTAGTTATTGTAGACATGGAAGAAGACAAAATGATAAAATTGAGCTAGCGACCGGGGCGTCCTGGTTCAGTGTATAAGTTATGTCATTTCTCAACCCTTTGATTCGAGATGCGCCGAATAAAATATAGCAAAAGTGACGCAAATAATATATAGTGGAATTAATAAGAGAATACCTTATATGTACTTAGCAGAAGTAGCTTAGTTGGGCCAGAATCCTTAAACCTGCATTAAGGATAGTTAGCTCTAATCACTAGGGAGGTTTGCGTGTGTATAATGTATTAATATGTAAGTCCATAACTAGGTCGACCAAAACTACTATTTTATGCATTATCACCTAAACCATTCAAACGGGAAGCCCACATCCGCGAAACCGAAGAATGCCGCTACTCAGCAAATGCTATAAAATATACACCAACGTTAAAAAAAAACTTTCATATAAACATTAAATGTTTATAAGAAAATTGTTCATGCAAGATGCTATAATTATAAATTTTTTGTTTCTGTTTATATTGACGATGAAAATTATAGGATTTATATAATATAATAAATTTGAAATTTGCTTTAAAATATATAATTGTCATTAAATAAAAAAAATTGCTGTTCGTTAGTCTCGCTAAAACTCAAAAACGGCTGGACTGATTTCAATAATTCTTTTTTTGTTTTGTTAAGGGTGTTTCAGGGGTAGTTTAAGTATAAATAAAATGATAAAACCCAAAAAAGCAGCTGGAATATCAAAAAGTTCAGAACTGTTTATTTTGTATGGTAATCATTAACCGTTGAAAGGTATCTAGGGACGAACCCAAACGAATCGAGGGTGAGTCGCTAGTCTATAATAAAAACTAACTGTTACCAAATTTCTTTATTATAACACTAAAACTCTCAATAGCTACTAAACAAAAAATAAACGGTTGACAAACAAGTCAGAACAAGTTACAAAACTGTATTTTCATTGCCTATTCAACTTAAAAAGAAACGGTAGCAACACGTTTCCGGATTCTACATTTAAATCAGGCGTTTCATAGCTTGGAAGAATGACAAACAAACATTATTTCATGGATTCATAATAAATATATAGTTCAAAATGTGATTCAAACCTCATTTAGAAGTATAATAGTGTTGAATTATTAAATAAGTACTAAATCCAAAGCGGATGTTTATCTCAATTTGGTGGATTGTGGTCAAGCGTACATGCATTATTAAAACTGGGCAGCGCTCATCAGAATAATTACTAACAACTTATTGGTAGTAGTTTACTGTTCTTGTAGCCGATTTGTAGGTCATTTAAATTATGCAAACAAGATAATATATTTGTGTTTCTCTTAATAAACGGTTGCATTTGATATGCTAGCGGTTTCTATAAGTACGTCCGTAGACGTATTTATGTTATCTATACTATCATATACTAATATAATAAAGAGGTAAAGTTTGTGAATTGTGAGTTTGTGACGTTGTATAGGGTAATCTCTGGATCTACTGAACCGATTTAGATGAAATTTAGTAAGAAGATAGTTTGATACCCTGGAAAAGACTGAGGGTGTTTTTAACCTGGAAATTATCCCTTATGGGGGTGAAAGTGGGGATGAAAGTTTGTATGGGGAATCAAGCTAGAGACGAACCCGAGCGAAGCGAGGGTGAGTCGCTAGTACATAATAAGTAAATAGGCTACAATATATCTTATAATAATATTAATGAAAAAAGCACCTAAGGATGCACCCCAGCGAAATATGGGTAAGTTGGTAGTTGGAGTATAATTCCGAAAATTTATAGCTGTGAGTTTGTTAATCCCTTACACTGGAACTATTTAAATTAGACAGATTTGGATGAATTTGGTACACAGATAGAGCTACTATACTAATTCATTATTATCTATATATAAATAGGCAACGACAAAAAAAAAAAAATTGACAATGTCAATACAAAATTTATTGTGTAATCGAAATTTATTTTAAAATATATCCAAAAATAACATTAATAATTGAATTAATAGTATAAATAATGTTTTAAAACACAACAAAATCGAAAGTGCATAATATTTAACACCATTCAGACAAAGAAAGACAATAGCATTCCCAAGGAGGGTTGACGTCAGGCAGGCGGCCGGTCGTAAAACTTTTGCCAAATCCTATCAGCAGTACACTGAAGATGTACTGCGCCGACCCCAAGTGATTTGGGAAATGGGCAGGGAGAAGAAGAAGAAGAAGAGAAATAGGCAACGACAAAAGAGTACGGTACCTTTTTCTCCTCAGTTTGTCACCGATTGATTTTTATGTAGTAGCTATTGAGGAGATTTAGTGTAATCAATAAAAAAGTGAAAATAGTCAGTTTTTAACATTGAAAATGTTTTTTGTCGCTTCGGTATGGAACCTGATTTTCAGCGAAAGTGCGGCATCGCTCTGGTGTCGTGGGTTTTAGGACTACGTGAATGACTGGGATACCAAAAGACGCGTGTTTATGAGAGCTACAAAATACAAAAAAAAATTTTGAAAAAACTCAAAACTTTTTAATTCGAGAAAATATGTAAAATGCGGTCGTTTTTGGCCCGGTTTCGGTCAGAAAAATATTTATATCTCGTAAACGAAAGCACGGAGAGCGCGTGACCGCGATAGTGACGGTGAATAAATGTTTTGGAACATGATTATGTTTTTTGGCGATATGATTCTTTGTGAATAAATAAATATATATTTAAACTAATAGATAAAGTTATTTAAAAAAAATAAAATTTAATCTAGAGTTCATTGTGTCAAATATGTGGTTCGCTTATTGTTCTAATAATAATGTTTCTTCAAGGCGTGTACAACGATTGTGTCTTAGCTCGTAACAAATTGTAATAGTTCTAATTAGATTAATACTTATACTAGGTACTACCTATTATCTACTGTTTATTTTTTTTGGACAAATAAATATAATTAATATGTTAATAAATTAATTCAGTTCATTTGGCAGATTCATATTTAATGTAACCGAAGGTCGTGACAGACACGAGATCTGTGGATTTTTTATATAGATAGGTATTTTTACAAATTTTCTATGTACTGATCGAATTTCGAGCACTTCACGAACAATAGCTATAACAAATATTGATAGTGTAAGGTTTCTCTATTTTAATTTACACTCGTACATACATATAATAAAAGTGTAACTGATCGCTGTCTGTACAGTGTTCATGGAAGATATTTGAGAAAACTATCATGCGGGGTCTTTATTTACGCAATAGCAACCATAACAATGATTTTTAGAATTTTTCTCTGTTTATCGGTTTATCTGTGCAGTTGTGCGCGTCAATCTCAGAAACGGCTTATCCGATTTGGGTACGGTTTTCATTAATATATTGTGGTAAACTTGACATAACATTAAGTATTTGTTTTATTTCAATCGGTTCATAAAAAAAAAGTTACGTCAATTTAAAGAATCACCTAGGGACGAACCCGAGCCCCCCAACGTGCGTTCACCTTGTCGTTGTGGGGGGGCTCAGTAGTGCCCGGCAACCCAACCGGGCGCGAAGCCAAGAAACGCACAGGGAGGTGGCCCACTTCGGTGGGCGGTGGGAGGTGGCCCTCTTCGGAGGGCAGTGTACCATGCGGGTTGCTCCTGGTACTTCTCTGATAGCAGAGTGGACGGTGGAGCAACCCCGTGGTTGTTGTGGTCTGCTTCGGCAGACCTGCCGTCGGGGCGTCGTAGTTGAATGCGTAAGCGATCTTGCGACGCCCCATTAAGACGGGGGAAGGTTTTGTTGGGTTTTAGTGGGTAGTACTATCTTTGCCCGTGAGTCCCACACCTCGTGCGTAAATGCATTTCCCAACGTTAAAAAAAAAAGGGACGAACCCGAGCGGAGTAAGGGTGAGTCGCTAGTTATTAATTGATTATACTGGCCACACTGACGATGCGAACGCGCAAATTATTATACCTTTCTAAATAAGGCAGTTAAAAATGAGGGTGTTGCTTAGGCTAAAAATTTATATAAAAATACAATTAAAAATAGTAAGCAGAAATAAACAAAAGAGGGGATTGGTTGGCAGGGAGTTGATAGAGATGATGCGATCCGTGATTTTTAACTGGAGCAAAAAAAATAAGGGATTCTTGAGCAATAAGTGTCTTTTAATAAATTGTAACTAAATCTAGTTAAAATATATAAGTTTTGTAACATGATGTTGGCTTTTCCTGAGATATCCTACATACAGTAGTACGACGTATTTTGAGTTTATAAGCTAAATCAATTGGTGCGTATTTTGACGTGAATTTTGAATATACCAAGTTTCTACATCAGTCGACAACGCATCTAGGTTAAATCATATCCGGTTGTGGTTTCAGCATTTACGTATATAGTAGCTAAATATCGACGACTTGAAATTTTATTTTCACTTTATATATTACTAAAAACAAAAACAAATCTATCCCTCGGGAACCGTATATTTTTCCGGGATAAAAAACAGTCTACGTGCTATTCCCGACTATAATCTATTTCTGTACCAAGCTTCATCCAGATCCGTTCAGCCGTTCTGGCGTGAAAGAGTAACAAACAGACATCCATATATATATATATATTCTTACAAAAAAAAATTTTCACATGTTCTTCTATTACTACTAGATAAAATCTAATTCCCTTTAAATTTATTGTACTATTAATTAACTCGTAATAATTTTATCTAAAGGTGTCATTATGTGTATTTTTTTATTTTTTAACGAATGCAATTTATATAGTTTGTATTAATTTACTATTTTATCTATACTAGCGAACTACCCACACTTTGATCGGGACCGAATACGTTTTTAATAGATAAAAATATGAATATGAGCCTACCTTAGGAGATATAGACAATAGACATCTCATTGGAGACTTTTGTGTAGGTTTTAAAAAGACTTAAAATTTTCTAGTTCATTATTTTGATGCATCTCTAAAGGTTTAGCCAGTGTTTGCTATGTAATCTTATAAAAAACCGTTTTTCTTGAAAAAATATTGAAAACCTTTCTCGCCTATTGATCTTTCTATTAGTGAAAACCATATCAAAATCCGCTGTGTGGTTTAGAAGTAAGCGGAGAAACGGACAGACGCACATAGAGACTTTATTTTATTCTGTGTATAGATGATATAAAGCTGCAACTACACCTAAATGACTTATGAAAATTTTGTGTTTTTCCATGAAAATTACATATGTAGATATACCGACAAACAGACAAAAAAATCAACAACGATAATTTTAAGGTCCATATTCCTTACACAATACGTAACAGTCATTGGTTTAAAACAAAACATACACAAATTGACTTTGTTACCATTTTATTATACATATGTATAGATTATTTAAAGCAATGTTTGATTTATGAAATTAAATATATAGGCGGTTAACCGATACAATGAGCTATTGAATAGGTAATGACTAAACGTCATATTGTATGATTTGATTTGAGAGTGATAAAGCGATAGGATTACCTGCCAACAACCTAATAATAATTATTGTTATCTATACATATAATAAAATTGTAACTAAGTCGAATCTGTACATTAAATATTTTTGGAAAATCTAATTGAAATAGACATTATTATCGATATAGAGGCCGAATATATAGTTTTTAGAATTTTTGTCTGTCTGCCTGTCTTTTACCGCATCACGGAAAAACCACTAGTGGGATTTTCATGAAATTTGGTATAGTGATAGCTGGTTATCCGGGTCAACATTTAGAATACTTTTTACCGCGGGAAAATATCTCATTTCTGAGAAAAAATACAAAAACTGCAATGTAAGAGTATAGTAATATGTAAAACCTAAAAAGGTTTTTGGTAATCTGAACGCTGGCGGAGCCGCGGGCAATCCTAGTATGAAAATGAGTATGTATTGCTGTATGTTGTCGTACCTATAATAAAGAAACAAATATTAATATATTTTTACACATTAGATGGATATTTTAGATTCAGTTAGTAAACAATAATTTTATTTCTATAAAATTGCTTTTCTGTACCATTTTTGGTATAAGATTTGCTGTACGATTTCCTTATTTAAAAAAAAAACTTAAATGTTATGACGTAACTAGCGACTCGCCCTCGCTCTAATACTTAATAAAATTAATTTTATTAAGAGTTATATTATAAAGTTCCACAGAGGTATTTCCCCGAAGATATGAAGAAGCTCATGGCGTAAAAGTGACACAGGAGAGTACAAAGACAACAAACTCTTCTTCAAGTGACAAAAGAACAGTCAATACATAATATTATTTATTTAACAAAATTTAAACTTTACAAGGCAAAAAAATTGTATAGTTACATCCATGTTATATAATATGTATAACTAGCGGTACCGCATTCGCCCGCATTCAAACTTCCGATCGCTACCAAACTTCTCAGGATCATCTACTGGGCTAATATGAAGATTGCCTGAAAATTTCATCAAAATCGCTCCACCCATTTTAGAGTCCATAGCGAACATACACACATACATCGATGTTTATCTATACTAATAAATGGAGAGCCGATTTTTTTGTTCGGTTATACTGCGATAACTACTGAACCGATCGGAATAATACTTATACCATAAGATGCAGCGTGTTTTGGATAAGGTTTTAGTATATGTCATGTTTGTGATTAATGTACTATGCGAGCGAAGCCGTAGGAAAACGCTAGTAAATATATAAATTCAATACATTTTTGGAACTATTGTACCATCAACACTGCGGTATTCAATTCATAACCAGTCACATAGAACTAACAGCTAACCGTATTAGTTTACATTTATAGGCGCATACAATTATCATAGCCGACCAAACGGCCGAAGTTCCTATACAATATACATACATACATACATACATGTACAGCCAAATGACATACATTAATTACTTCGAAGAGTGATCTGCTAGTGTTATTGCTGCGTGTTTATCGCCAAATTGGTCAGAACGCAGAGCTCTGGATCCAAAATATATATTTGCATATACAAGTGATTTCCCCATTATTTAGCACTAAATTATGTCTACGTTTACACGTGTTTAATTTATAGCTGTTTATTTGATAATATTATATTGCGAAAATGTTTGTTTGTTTGTCTTTCCTCTACGCAGTAATAGATTCATGTGAGTTTTTGTATAGTGATGATTTGTCGATGATCATTGGATTTATCATCATCATCATCATATTGCATTTAAAATATCCTAAAGGTGATTTGATGATTTGATTGATATTACCCAAGTAATATTTGTGCTTTAATAAAATAAAGTAAAAAAGTTTATCTTGATTTCAAAATAATTATTAGTCATCAAGAACCCAAAAAATCTGTTAAAACCATATTGATAAAAATAAAATATTTCAAATATTTTTGGTCATCACAGCTCTGTTTGCTTAATTACAATATGATCGATCAAAGGGAAGTGGGTGTAAATTCGATTGTCTAATCTGTAATAACAATCGCCGGAAGCTGTATAAAATTAGATATACAGATGCAAAATAACTATGTTCTATTTATAGACAATCCAAATTATTTGGATTAACTAAATTTTGTAGAAAGCTTAAATTAAATCTATAATAATATATTATAAACAGACAGAGTTTGTTTGTTTCAACGCGCTAATCTCAGAAACTACTAATCCGATTTGAAAAATTCTCTTTGTATTAGATAGCCAGTTTATTGAGGAACACTATAGGCTATTTATATCATCATGCTACTACCCAAGGGAGTGAAACAATAATCATAAATGTCAAAAAATCGGGCAAACTTTTATACATAATTGTAAAACTATATAATATGTAATATACTGGCACAACCCGTGGCTTCGTTCGCGCTAAAACTACGAAAAATTAACTCTAAAAACAAACATTCATCCCCTATTTAACCCTCTTATAGGATTGCATTAATACCATGTTTTAAGTAATTCAGATCATAAATATTTTTTGATTTGTATTATAACGTGTTTTCCCGTGGGAATGAGATAATCTCCCGGGGTAAAAAGTACCCTATGTCACTCTCCAGCCCTTCAACTATCTCAGCACAAAAAATTACGCCAATTTGTCACTCTATTTCGACGTGAAAGAAGGACAAATAAAAAAACACACTTTCACATAATATATAATCTTAAAGTATGGATATACAAGGAGACGAACCCAAATGAAGCGAGGGTGAGTTGCTAGTACAGATTAATATAAAATTACTTGAAATTATATAATCTGCTTTGAAATCCCATGATCAATAAAAATTAGTGTTTGATATATTGTATGAAATCTAATAATCGTTTGGGCGGTTGAGTAATAGAAGACATTATACAAAGGATTTGGCGTAGCGCCAATCAATTATAATAGGCTACTGTTTTGAAAATAGATTAAAGCAAATATCAACACCTATCGATGGGTCTTTTGTTGGTAACGATTTCAGGAAGCTGCTATTTGTAAATATTTTGTTTTCGTTAATTAATTAGGGTTGTACGGAGTTTTAGATCAATGTACCTTCTGTAGATAATAATAATAAATTCTTTATCGACATTTTTTGACGTTTTATACATATATAGGTGATAAAGATTTCCCTAGCCCCTGCCCTCGGTAAGAACTGTGTTGCAGGAGCCAGTGTCATCCCCATATAATGGTTAACAGGTTTATGCCAACATAAAGATAATAGTCCAGCCCCAGTGGAACTTACCTTTTACTTCATTTTTCTTTACGTAAGCTAAACAATAGTGTAACTTACAAAATATATATATAAAAATGTGACATTAATAAAATAATACCGTTGTAACAGTGGTTTTAGAATAGCATCAGCTCGAGATAAAAGTATAATGAAGGTACCTCTGCGGTTGTGGTTCACCTTCAGATGCAGGTAAATCTTCAATTACCTGTATTTTTAAAACTTGCTTATTATGCAAAAAAAACGTCTGTTTATCATTTTAAATTTTAGAATATATTAAGACTTATCCTTGGCTTCTTTAGTCTGGTCGTGTTTTAAAATAATTATAACAAAATACATCAGAAGTAGAATAAGCCATTTTGAAAATTATTTCGACGGAAAGCGTTTATATGAGATATTACTATCTTCTATCAATGCCCCAAGGGTAAGGGGTATTAGATATTGCTCTATTAGCATTTTGCATAAAAGCTCGCATTTTGAATTTGATATGTGACGCTATCGAGAGTAACCACCAATTCTCACTGGAATTACAATAGTTTTGGAATTTAAACTTGGTAACGTGGATGAATAATTCTTGAATATTACCGCGTTATGTGAATAAGTCAGGCATCATGTTGAAAAATTAAGCTTATTATCATTAATAATCGATATTAATATTATAAAGGTGAAAAAACTCGGTCTATTACCTTTTCAAGCTTAAATAGCTGAACAAACGATTAAAGATAAGGACATAGCTTATATTTTAGGATGGTGCATAACCCTTGAGCCCTTGAACCCTGGCTCACTTATAACGCGAGCGAAGCCGCAAAAAACAACTAGAGAGAAATAAATTCACTTGAAAGCAGCAAATTGTGTCCAGACATTCTAAAGAAAATTATAAAATATATTTTCGAATTCTAAATGTTCTCATAAACTTATATTGGTGTAGCGAGATGTACTAAGCTCTCGAGCTTATTTAGTTTAAAGGAAAGCTCACTGAATTATTGTACCATAAAATTGTACACATAGTTTTAATTTTTCATTTTATATTAAGAAGCTTTAGCAAATACAGTTCATTTTTGATACTTTTATTTTTCTCCCACGACCGAATATTACGGTACAACTTAAGGTGACCTACACCTCATAGGTCAGTACTGTGCTGTTATAATATTATAATATATTAGTTAGCCTTATTACTGATGGAATTAGATACTCCAAAAATATTCTAATTTTGAAGGTAGCAATAATTATAAATTATAAATTTTGACATTAATAAAATACGAGGGTATAATAAAAAAATGAGGATGGATGGTTGACAAAAAGTGAGAGAGGACGCAGGTTGTGTGGAAGAAAGTTTAAAAATGTATATTGTAATTATGGGCTGAATTTCTTTATATTATAGTCTGGAATAGCGCCTAGGGGCTGCAGTTTAGAATAAGGGACGTGGCCCCTGGCGGAGTGGGTGGTATTTCTGGATAGGGGACGTGATAGGGAGTCGAAATGTTAAATAAAAATTTTTAATACAACAAAAGAGTCAAAAGTTATTGAGACTTAAAGTTATAACATTTCCATACATTATTTTGACATTACTACCATTTAGACACTTGGAGTCAAAACGTCACTTTCAATTGTCAAAATGATCTCCAGATGATTGTCTTTATTTGTACTTTGCGTGAAATTCGAATTTTCTAGTTTTCTAGTCATTTATGGCACTCGCCGGCCGCTACCGCGGCACGCTCGCTTCGCTCGCTCGGCTCGTGCGTTGTGGCAACTGTTCTAACCTTTTTTTTTTTTTTAACGTTGGGAAATGCATTTACGCACGACGTGTGGGACTCACCGGCGTAATACAGCCAGTACTACCCACTAAAACCCAACAAAACCTTCCCCCGTCTTAATGGGGTGTCGCAGGATCGCTTACGCATTCAACTACGACGCCCCGATGGCAGGTCTGCCGAAGCAGACCACCACAATCATGGGGTTGCTCCACAGTCCACTCTGCTATCAGAGAAGTACCAGGAGCAACCCACATGGTACACCGCCCCCCGAAGAGGGCCATCTCAACTGTTCTAACCTAACCTAACCAAGATATGACGAATAATAAATAAATAATCTTAAATGTTCTAACCTAACCTAACCAAGATATGACGAATAATAAATAAATAATGTATTTATAAAATGAAAATAATGTTTTTCTTTTTATTTATTTATTAATATTACCAACAGAAAAAGCAAAAATAATCAAATATAATCTGTTGTCATTTAAGCGGTAATATAAAACAAAGTGTCAGTTTTGCTTTTGTCAAAATGTAAGATCATTTTGTTTGTGTTGTGAAATTATTAAAATATTAAATACAATAAAGCATTAATTGTTGTGAAAATATGTATTGTACATAAAAAAGGATGCGTACTATTCGTTAAAGGTATGTTTATCTGTTGTAATCACTTATTTAGGTAAAGAAATGTATGGAAATGTGTTAGATATGTTATAACTTTAAGTCTAAATAACTTTTTACTCGTACGTTTCCTCCAAATATTTTAATATATTTTGACTCTCTGTCACCTCCCCTATCTAAAAATACCACCCACTCCGAATGGTGGTAAAGAAATATATTAAAATGTATGGAAATGTTGTAACTTTAAGTCTCAATAACTTTTGACTCTTTTGTTGTATTAAAAAATTTTATTTAACATTTCGACTCCCTATCACGTCCCCTATCCAGAAATACCACACACTCCGCCAAGGGCCACGTCCCCTATTCTAAACTTGTGCCCGCCTAGGTTACTTTTATCCCGGAAAATTGTACAGTTCCCGTGGGATATATTTGTTTTTGTTTTTCTAGAGGCGAAGCCGAAGGAAGCGAGGGTGAGCCACTAGTAATATTATAAATTTTATTAACCATACATCCCGAAAGAACAAATCAATCGTATCGGTTCATTAACCAAGTAATTTATTTTCACAAACAATAATGATGTGTTACATTTCTGAATACAAAACTCCATTAAATAAGCAATTAACGATAAAAAGGAAGCAAGAAATATCGTCAATCAGTACATTACATTTTGTTTTGTAAAATATAATATTTTAAACCAAAGGAACGTATCAAATAAATAAATAAAATAAATATGTTGGGACATTAACACACAGCATCATCTAGTTCCATGGTAAGCTACGAGGCTTGTGTTATGGATACCAGATAGTTGATACACTACACAGTACACATACAATACATTTTTAAATACCCTAGATATTATAAATATAAACACGACTAGAGTACAAATAAATGCTCCCAGCGAAACTCCAACCCGCGACCGCCGGGACAGCACGTAGAGTCACTA
This sequence comes from Brenthis ino, assembly GCA_921882275.1. Classification (NCBI taxonomy): domain Eukaryota; kingdom Metazoa; phylum Arthropoda; class Insecta; order Lepidoptera; family Nymphalidae; genus Brenthis; species Brenthis ino. The sequence goes on from OV170226.1 coordinate 29,027,878, forward strand.
CAAATTCAGCAAATGTTAGACATACTTACATTACTTTCTCTACATGTATGTATAATATACATTGTACAAGATATTTAAAGTCGGTGCCACATTTTTTTTAAATTGGCTCTCACAGAGAGCAATTTGTTTTAACGTTGGGAAATGGATTTAGGCACGGGATGTGACGATATATATATATATATATATATATATATATATATATATATATATATATATATATATATATATATATATATATATATATATGTGTATATATATATATATATATATATATCGTAATCAGTAGTCATCAAAAAATAGTATTTTTCTATTCTACCTATAAAACAAATATACCAATATAAAATATTAGTATACTTATCCGAAAAAAGTAATATGAATGTCTCTTTAAACCTATTAAATATTGTATTGTATTAAGCCCTTTTTGACGTCCCAATGATATCCTTTTTTTGATCTTCCTCGTATCCGACGTATTCAATACGAGACACATGCCTTTCGAAAACTTGTTAGATTATCTCAGACATGCAGGTTTCCTCACTATGTTTTCCTTCACCGTAAGAGAAGTGGTAATCATGTTGAAAATGATTCGCACATGTAAATATCAGAAGTGCGAGACCAGGGATTTGAACCCGCTTCACTCGGTTACTCTAGCGAGCGCGTTACCACTGGCCTACCACTGCCTCAAATGCGTATTAGTAAATTTAGAAATATCGCCATAATATAACAAGTTTCTACTACCGTTTACATTTCATATACATGTTATTATCTACATATATGTAGATGCTAGGTTTTTACGTTAAAGACAATGCAGTGTACGCCGGAGATGCACACGCTGTGGCCGCAGCTTCTAATAGGGGGCGTGGTTCCTTTATTTCAAACGATACGGTATAATAACAATTATCACGATCAAAATAAAACATACAGGGAAATTACCTATAGCTTCTGAATTGTTCATATCTTACATAGTATCTTACATTAAAAATATTAATTTGTGCTTATAATATAACTCTCATATACTATTTTTTATATGAAGACTAACTAAAGAACTCGCTTTTATTAATAACACTAAAATTAAGCTCTAAAATTCAAGTGTAATGTATTGGGCTTGTTAAATCAAACCAAATGAGCCGTAAATCAATAATATTTTTAGTAACCGTTGAAGAGTTCCACCATCCTTGTAGCCTCACCATACGTGAGTTTTCTAAGTTGACAAAATTGTGTAGAAAATGGAAAACACCATCTTAAAGAAAATTTTGTGAGACCACATCGAGCTCTTCACACATAGAATATAATTTACACTAACAAAATCGATCAAGCTGTCCTGAGAAATCCTTGAACATACATACATACATACCTACATATTTACATACATACAAACATAAAACCTCCTCCTTTTTTGGAAGTTGATCAAAAATGGCGTTAAAACATGAAGTTTTGACACTCGTCATCGTAACTAAAAATTAATGAAAACCTGTAGATAGAGCAATCATGAAGGGGTGGAAGCTCGAATGACATGATACCGACTTTGATACTTACTTTTATATGACGTACGGTACACAATTTTAGATTGCTTTAACTTAAAAATCGTAAATAATAAAAAATGTTGTTTTTGACAGCCAATCAATCAACAAATCAATTAGCTCTCTATGAATTTTTATACTGTGACTAGCATCGCCCGCAGATTCGCCCGCGTTCAGATGACCAAAAACCAAATTCTTAGATTTTACATAATATTAGTATACTATTACTTGCAGTTTTTGTATTTTTTTCAGAAATGAGATATTTTCCCGAGGTAAAAAGTATCATATATGTTGATCCGGATAACCAGCTATCACCATACCAAATTTAATCAAAATCCCTCTGGTGGTTTTTCTGTGATGCGGTAACAGACAGACAGATAGACAGACAGACAAAAATTCTAAAAACCATAGATTCGGCCTCTGTATCGATAATAATGTCTAATTCAATAAGATTTTCCAAAAAATATTTAATGTACAGATTTGGCTTAGTTACAATTTTATTATATGTATAGATATTACTGTAGCAATAAGAAGACGTTGGTCAATGGAAACGAAAGTGTTCCACGATGCAAATGCACATATAGGTACCGTAGAACTGACTTTTCACAGTAAATAAAAGATTTTCCTCATGATATACGGCTAGGTTGCCTCCTTCATATTACTGCGTCCTCATCTTTGGATAGTAAACAGAATAATGTTCATAGTATAATAATATTCTACTAATTTACTTTAGAAAGTATTTAATAAGTAATTTTATTTATTTTGACGATATTGTATACATATAGGTTATAGATTATATAATATATATATTATACAACTGCCTCGGTGGTGTAGTGGCTAGCATGTACGGCTGCACACCCTGAGGTCCTGGGTTCGAGTCCCGGGTCGGGCCAAGTTTAGTTATTGAGTCTTTCTGTATAGTAAGCCTCAGTGACAGCCCGGAGTTGGGAAGTTGGCGGTGTTTCACCCCCGTGCCTCGGAGAGCACGTAAAGCCGTCGGTCCTGCGCCTTAACTCTCACTGGTCGTGTCGAGCAGTCGTCCCACCGGAGTATGAGAATGACAGGAATAGAGAGTGCACCTGTGCCTGCGCGTACACTTGTGCACTATAATATCCCATGCGCAGTTGGCTAGTCTCGATGAGATTGGCCGCCGTGGCCGGGATCGGTCAGGAGAACATCAATATATATATATATATATATATATATATATATATATATATATATATATATATATAATATTATATATGTATATAATAAACCTTTCTTAAACTTCATTTACGACTAGCGGTCACCCTCGCTTCGTTCGGATTTCGATTATTATATATTATTTACATTACATTATTTACATATACGATTATTATATATATTAGATAGATTTCGATTCGGGAAAAATAAAAACAAATCTATCCCACAGGAACCGTACATATTTCCGGGATAAAAAGTAGTTTACGAGTAAGTGTTATTCTGACGTATGAGCTATATTATTGTAAAGTTTCATTAATATCCATTCTATAGTTTATGTGTGACAGACATGGACGAATTAGAGACTGGACCTGACATAAAATACAAATGTATGAAAACTAGTTCAACCAAGTGACGCATAACGCACACAAAGATTTTATTACATTATTATAAACACTGATACACAATACAATATTTCTAGTGCTTGAACGTAATCGATAAAATACATATATCGATGAACCAATGAATGACATTTTAGACATTGGTTAGCATAGTCATCATATTTTACATCTTTTAATTTAAAATATCTGTATTTATTATAATAAATTAAAATTAATTAATTAAAGAGGCAATAATAATGTGTCAAATAATAATTATTTTTTAATTTGATTTATATAAATACGATGGCATTGATGGCAACATTCTGTTGGCCTATAATAATGTTAATAAACAAATGAATATCGGGTGTATATTCCATTAATATATAATAAATATTATTTTGTAAAGATAAAAAAAAATATGAAGCTAATTTAATTAAATAAAGTGATTTTGTTGATTCTGTTATTGAACTATTTTAATTGGCAATTGATTGTCTCGGGTAGTTATAAAAATGTGACACTGTCCTAATATTGCTCAGTTATTAATAAACATTTGTGAAATTAGGAAAAAGAAAAAGTGATTGCAAATTGTGAAAAAGTGAGTGTTGGATCGTGAAAGTAAAATAATTAATGCAAGTGGTAAAGTGTTTTATTACAAATCGCCAACCCAGAAATTTAGTGCTAAAACATTATTGTTTGATTTTGTGTAATTTATGTGTTGAAATAAAATGATCTTTATTATTATTACAATGGAATAATATTCCAAAGTATATAAATGTGGTATAAAAAAAAAAAGTACACATACTAATTATAATTTTTGCATTTATATTTTTATTTAATTTAGAAAATATTTTTATAAATTATCATTCATCATCATATCACAAATTATATATTGTCATCAGATTGTGGGACACTGTGATAAAAGTATTTTATGTTATTGTACTGTACAAATAACACAATTCGTTCAGTTATTTTGTCAAATATCGATATATTTTTCGACATTGTCAAGCACTAGTCGATGTCAAATGGACTCACTCGACAGTTTTGTCATTTGTTCTGAATGGTATAATCCAGCCCGCTTATGATGGTTGTCAGATGTCAACAATACATAGAAATATCAACTATATTTAACATAGTTGGATAATATGACATTTTATTTTACATTTAATTAAATTTTGTGATAAATAACAATAAATGTAATAAAATAATGTATTTACAAGTGAAAAGAAATAGTGCTGCTTCCGCCGTTATAGTTTTTACACCAATTAACAGAACATTTAGTCATTTTTGGGAGATGTTTTGTTGACAAGTAAGTGCTTGAGACTGACACAAAAAACAAACGACCTAGGCTAAAATTCCCTGGTTACTGACATGACCGTTAAAGGCCGACCGCTTATATGTCTGGTCCAGTGGTTAATTCGTTCATGGTGACAGAGTAATAAAAATCAATACATCTATACCTCTAGACATCCAGACACTCTCACAAACTTTCGCGTTTATAATATTAGTAGGCCATAATACGTATTTAAAAATATATTCTGTCTTTTTTTCAATATATTCCTTCACTAAAGCTTTACCTTGGGTTCGTTTGTAATTCTACCTAGAAATCCAACAACCGTTGTAACGTGATATTACATATAAATTTTCGCATTCTCTATCTGTTAATTTAAAAGCCCGAAGCTTTTCAATTTCCGGGAGTACGTGAGTATAGTTTTTGTATATAAAGTTTATTTACTGTGCGACCCATTTAGATGAATTTTTGAAAAGTAAATTAAATCTTTTTTTAAAAGTGGATGAATTTATTGAATTAAGTACCTGTACAAGAGCTAATAATCTATAAAAGCGCATCATATTTGGTAATTCCCTTATTATTTCGTTATCTATATATAAACTAGCATTGCCCGCGGCTCCGCCCGCGTTCAGATGACCAAAAACGAAATTCTTAGGTTTTACATAATATTAGTATACTCTTACATTGCAGTTTTTGTATTTTTTCTCAGAAATGAGACATTTCCCCGCGGTAAAAAGTATCCTTTATATTGACCCGGATAACCAGCTATCACCATACCAAATTTCATCAAAATCCCTCCAGTGTTTATCTGTGATGCGGTAACAGACAAACAGACAGACAAAAATTCTAAAAACTATAGATTCGGCCTCTGTATCGCTAATAATGTTTATTTCAATAAGATTTTACAAAAAATATTTAAAGTATAGATTCAGCTTAGTTATAATTTTATTATATGTATAGATAGGCAAAGACAAAACTGTTCAGTACCTTTTTCTCCTCTGTTTGTCAAACGATTGTCTTTTTTTGTTTATTAGCTATCGACGAGCTTCAGTGTTACCAATATTTTTTTAGAAACAGTGAATATTATGTATATAGATAGGTAAATTCTATTCATATATATGTTTTTCTCTCGATAATGACTATAGTCAAAACTCAACCACTGGGTGAAGACTAGTTATCTATATAAATAAATAAAAAATAGAAATATTTGTTTTTAATGTCAAAATAAGAGCATTTTACTAAATGGATAAGAAATTATAGTATACGGTCTTATTATTTTTTATACGGTAAAATTTTATGTCTGTATGTCTGTTTGTTTGTTCCGGCTAATTTTCGAAACGGCTGGACTGATTTTGACGGGACTTTCACAGGCAGATAGATGATATTATAAAGCTTCGGCTACTTTTATTTTAGAAAAAGAATTAGGGTTCCGCTCGGAAAAATAAAAACGCACCCGAGCGAAGCGAGGGTAAGTCGCTAGTTACAATATGCTACTTCTAAATATTTATCACTTGATAATACGAAAATGAATGTGTCTGCTCTCTTTATGTTCATATTTTATTTAAGAATAAGGAGATACTTTTTTCTTGTTTTCGTCTCCAATTTTGACATGACATGACATTTACTGACGTTTTATCAAGCTTATTCAAAGGCATATTATGGATCTGTGACATATTTTTTGACACAAGAGTGACAACTTAAAGAAAAATATGTCGTTTGATTAAAATATTTATCCTACAAAAGATTACATCGAAAGTAGTAGTTTTAATCATCAAAAAACAAATAAAATCTATACTAATATTATAAAGAGGTAAAGTTTGTGAGTTTGTGAGTTTGTAACGTTGTCAGTTTGTGACATTGTAATGGAGTAATCTCTGGATCTACTGAACCGATTTAGATGAAATTTGGTAAGGAGATAGTTTGTATCCCGGAAATCATGCCTTAAGGGGGTGAAAATGGGGAGGAAAATCTGTATCGGGAACCTGAGCGAAGCGAGGGTGAGTCACTAATACTATATAGAAATAACTATGGAAAGTCACCTAGATCCGTCCCATAAACTGTCTCTGTATAAAAAAGTGACATTGATCCATTCCTCTGTTGGTGTGTCTAAGAAGGACATACTAACAAAACCATTCAAACTTTTTTAATGATAATTGAGGATAAAAATGGCTAGTAATATTTGTCCCACCCAGAACTGAGTCACCTAAAATGCATTAAATAGTAAGAATATTATTATAGTATACTAATGATTTACCCTTGCTTCGTCCCTTAGTGTATTTTGTATTTAATCCATACTAATATTTTAAATGAACGTTCGCACTCTTACTCTCTCTCTCTCTGGGATTGTATACAGGCTACTTCTGAACCCCGCTACACTTATCACCTGAGCAAAGCCGTTGGCAAAAACTTGTATTACATAGCAGTACTATTTTGTACATAATTTTATTATACACTCATCTTTCGTATTTATGAAAGTAATGCTATTTTCAAATAAAATTGCATTAATAATTTTTTCTATGAAAGAAAATCTATGCAGAGAATAAATTTTCTATTCAATAATGAGCAAAATGTATGTAAATTTTATTAATTACTGGTTGCTGATTCAAATGATTACTATTAGTAGGATAAGTGAATGCGATTTCCGTTTATTGTGATGTCATTTTACCAATTATGCTTTATTGGCTCGTGCTCAAAAAGTCACTTGAAGATACATGAGGAGATAAAACGGTTATAAAACACTACCTAAAGCAAAAAAAATAAAAGATAAATTAGTAGTCAATTCTATCCATTTCTTTAACTATTCGTCGTATTGTTCGTCCCTAGTTATGTTTTGAAGTTTAGTATAAATTTCTCAGAGATGACATATTTTCAGGCACTAAAAAGTCCTATATGTTGACCCGGATAACCAGCTATCCTCTTACCAAATTTCATCAAAATCCCTCCATTGGTTCTTTCATGATGTCACAGACAGACAAACACACAGACAGACAGATAGACAAACAAAAATTCTAAAAACTATAGATTCGGCCTCTGTATCGATATCTATTTCAATAAGATTTCCAAAAAAAAGTATTTAATGTACATATTCGGCTTGGTTACAATTTTATTATATGTATAAATGTTGTCTTCCTATTAAAATATATGTAAATAAAGGTTATATAAAGACTCAGTATTATATTATATGGAGGATTAGACTATATTTTGATAATCATTTATATCGGATATTAAATGAAATAAGCCGATCGAAACGCAAGCACATTTATTTAATAAGAATATCAAACTTTTTCATATATCCATTATATTTAGATATTAAACTTTATTAAGACATTTTCAAGGCATATCCGGGAGTTAAACTCCACTTAAGTTAGACGCCATTTACGTTCGTATGTAACGTAAATAACATCATTTTCAAACTTAACTGAAGCAATTGTGCGTTATTTAGCATTTTATGATGTAATAATATTTACATTAGCGTTTATACTTCACAAATAAGAGCGAGGAGCGAAAGCAGCAAAAGTTGCTGAAAAACATTAAACTGTGTATATTAAGAACGTTACGTTCCTTTAAAGCATCAACGTTATGCTTAAGAAAAGATTAAAGACGTATAAAGCCCTACATTTTCCACTTTTCACGTAATTTAAATAGAAATTATATAATCAGTTAAATTATATTAAATTGAAATAACAACCTAAGGGAGTCCTCAAACCTGGTGTTTTTTAGCAGATCCTTTTATGAACGCTATGTACTCAAGGTAGGCACTGTGTATGTGGTCTCTAGCTTGTTTGGCTGGTGGGAGGTTACGTGCAGCGACCATACTGGTAGTTTTGTCTTCATCAATTAATTTTTGTTTTGGAGATGCAAGCGAGAGAGCGAGACCTATTTGTTAGGTCCCACAATACAGAAGCTTAAGCTCAGGTTTTGCTGCCAGTTGTCCATGAACAGGACACTGTCCTCACTTTGAGCTCTGGAGTCCCAGGTTCTCTTTTGGCCAAAAACACTGAGTAATCGAGCTCTAGATTCTTGCTAGAGTGTTGGTAGTGGGTGAGCTATATACGATCGGTAGGCCGTTCCTTCTCATGCCAACGAGGAAGATATCGTCCAACACTCGAGGAACGAGGGATATTTGTGCTTGTCCGCTATTATGTTTGGTATCTCTGGTGTCTCCAATTGGGAGTAGCCCGACCTAAGATTAGAACCCAGTACCTCTGGATCTGCTAATGTTGCTAACCGTACATGATAGTATATATAATATATTATTATGCATTATAGCAAATGTTTTTATGTTACTAGTGAAAAAAAACTGAAAGTTAATACAAAATACAAAATGTTTCTCATATATTTTAATCAACAATAATAAACGCCAATAAGATCCAATATACAAATATAAATCATCGTAGTATATAATTATGAAATATAATATTAATTTGATCCTATTGATCCCTGAAACTGAATTATTAACTAACTACTTACAAATAAAGATAAAGAAACGATTCATTAGCTTTTCATGTTCTGACCGACTTCAAAAAAGGTGGTTGTATATGAATATGGTGAACTTATAATAAGATCCAGAAAAAACTTGCTGACCTCTTTAACGAAAAGAAGTCAATTATTATTCTTCTCATTCTTCGAATTCTAGCAAAAACAAATCTGTACAGATACTGAATCTACAGTTTTTAGAAATTTTGTCTGTCGGTCTGTGACCGCATCACGAGTAAACCGCTACACAGATTTTGATAAAATTTAGTATGATGATAGCTCTTTATCCGGTCAACATATAAGATACTTTTTACTGTGGGAAAATATCTCATCTCTGAGAAATCTATACTAACCGTTAAAACGTATCTAGGGATGAACCCAAGCGGAGCGAGTGTGATTCGCTAGTCTGTTATAAAACTCAAGAAATAGATTAATAATAATAATAGTGGGATTCTAGCTAATTCAATATCAAGTAAAGTTTCAAGAACTAACGAGTTGAATTTCAAAGTGTGTTACTAAGTTTTTTTTTAATATAATTTCTAACGGGATATCGGGTGCCAAAATTTGTATGAGAAACAGAATGTTTTCGGGTGTTAAATTTAAAAAAAAACTCGGCAAATCTAGGGCAAACTGTAGTATATTGTATATAGTATAGCCATATTACGTAATAAGACTCTATTATAATGATTTATTTATATCCAATCCCTATGGACTGTTTTATCTCATAAATGGTCTAATCGTATTAATCGTGTATTGTTCTCGCTCGATGACCAATCAATGATAATAATAGTTGGCGTACTTTAGCCGCATACTATACACTTCTAATCAAATTTTACGTATAATTTAGTGTCTCTTCGTATATAATCTAATATATAAAATTTCCATGTCCCAATGTTAGTTACCGTACTCCTCCGAAACGGCTTTACCGATTTTTACCAAATTTTATATGCGTATTCAGTAGGTCTGAGAATCGGCTACTATCTATTTTCCATACCCCTAAGTGATAAGGATAAGGGTGGTCCTCCCAGACCCCACCCCAGGGACGAACCCGAGCGGAGCGAGGGTGAGTCGCTCGTATATTATATCTCTTCCTGTGGTTATTCTTATGTATTTATTAATAGTTTCAACAATTAATATATAAAATTGTATGTGTGTATTTAAACCTTTTTAAGGTCCCACTACTAGGCACTGGCCTCTCTTCAATATGAGAAGCATTAAGTCCATCACGCTGGCCAAGTGCGAGTTAGGGGACTACACATATCTTTTGTAAACTTGCTAGGTTCTCTCAGACATGCAGGTTCCCTCACGATGTTTTCCTTCACCATTGATAGCCATCACTGAAAATTACGGTTGATTTATATTCCACAGTACGGAAAGTTTATAATGTATCTTTAGATGTTCTTCTTATAAATAAAAGTATGCTATTATTACAATTTAAATCTCTAGCCATATCAGTATGAAGGACCACACACAAGCACACACATGACATCTTGTCTTATAATATCTGAGACCGACCTTAGCGACAGTAGTGCGCGCTATGGTTACATACATAAACCTTTGGTTGGTTTGGTATGGTTACATACATAACGTAAACCTTTGGTGGCAGACTAGTTCACAATTGACTGACAATTCAATTCAAAATATTTTATTCAGCATTAAATAATTACAACTTTTTACTGAACGTCATGAGTCTACTACCAGTTCGGAAAGAAGAAGCCTCAGACCTGAGAAGAACTGGCAAAAGAACTCAGTGGGACTAATATTAACTTGTTATCTTTTTTTAATGGATGGAATTACAAAAATATGTTACATTTTTATTTGGCAAAACTTTTACTAATATTATAAGGACAAAAATAATAATCGTGGGTTAATGCTTCTGCCTAGCAACTTTTGTATAGAAAAAGAAATAGGAAATGTTATATAGAAAAAGAATATAATATAATAGAATATATATCTTACATTATGGAACTATCATAGGATTTCTTGTTTCCATGGTTCGGTTTAACCACCTTTTAGATGTAACCTATACAAAAAATTATGAATATCTGTTTACAATTAACCAAAATATCGTCTGAGAATTGAGATAAATGCAAAAAAACATACAACCAAATTGAGTGATGCACATCTAATTCTGTGAAATCCATCAATAAATATACAGTATGCGAATTTCAAGAACTTACTACTATGACTCATACTAATGATTTATTTCCACTGTTACCTTTGATGAATAAGCCTTTGTTATAAAATAAAGGTATGGTAAGATTGTTATTCTGTAGTGGAAAATTGCTTATAAACTGTAACAATAGTGCCCTTCAAACTGATTTCGGTCAGACCGGTCAGTCTTAGTAAGCTTGACAGATTACGTGATACCTATTATAGGGAAAAAACATTTTTTTTCGTATATTTTTCATTATCTCACCCTACAAGACTGGCATGTAAAATTGCCAACTCAAATTCCAGCTTAGGGCTTATTAGATAGAAACTTCATTGCTAAGACCTAGGATATCATGACCAGCAGCCACATAAACTAACCAATGGAAAAACAACTGTTCATAAAAATTTCAGATGTATAACTTCGAGTACATAACTTAATTATTTAAGATGTAAAAATCACTTTAAAAGCAATTTTCCAACTCTTAAGGTTTGAACGTTTTCTTAAACTTAGATTCATGTCTGATGACGTATATATTATACTTTCTTACATTTAACGCGAATATTTGACATTTTAAATGAAACTATCTTTTTTGGATGTTTTCGCGGATTTTCTCTTTAAAGGTGTTCACTAAAATAATTGATCATGTCAACGATATTTGTTTTTGTTTTATATATATGTATATGTGGTATGGTAATTAGTAGCTTGTAAATAGTGGGTCGATTTTAATGTGGTCTCTTTTAATTTCTAGTTTTGTTCAAAAAATAAGATCCTGTCTGGAATAAAAATTGCCTGGAATTTGTTTTCATGTTTGGTTCCCGACGTTTCGAATGCTTTATAGTACTTTACAATTTTTTCAATCATGGTCACGTCTCTCCAGTGTTATAGTTTTATTTAAAATGGCAAATATTTGCGTAAATCTAATGAAGTACTTTCCTGCATGGATATAATTAAACATAATCCATACTAAAATTATAAATATAAATAACAGATTTCGATAAAATTTGGCCATGCCAACGTTGCCGTGAGCAAAAAGTAGCGGAAATAATTTATTAGTCCAGAAAAATCTTATCTTTTTTGGGATATAGGAAAGATTAAGTTTGAAATTGCCACTCGCGAAATTTCTAAATAGGAAGTAATAAAGACCGCAATAAAAGAAACTTCTTTTAATTACCTCATACTCTGGTATAAAGGTCAGAGTCCACTATTAGTATACATTTTCATTTCTTATTATGTTCAATCGTTTTTTTTCTTATTGAAAACGCTAATGTTTGAATACAAAAAACCCAACTAACATATTATATCACTTCATGTTAATTTATGTGTGTGGTGGTAACGCTTGGATGAATTTGGGTCACATTAAGTACGTAAATAGATTTTAATCTGGAGTAGCACAAAGACGGCACTATTACCTATACAATTTTCCAAAAGGTGGAACTGTCTGCATATATATATATATATATACTGTTACTGAGGCTTACTATACAGAAAGACTCAATAACTAAACTTGGCCCGACCCGGGACTCGAACCCAGGACCTCCGAGTGTGCAGCCGTACATGCTAGCCACTACACCACCGAGGCAGTTAAGGCTGCATATATATATATATATATATATATATAAGAATTCATCTCAAGAACACATCTTTTGTGACCTTCTTAAATTAATTAATTACTTATCTTGATAAAGGCGGAAATCATAAATTGACAACTTTACAAAACTTATTGTTATTAACTTAAATCCATTTTACATTAAAAATTATGTTATTATAAAAATCTATCAAAATATTAAATTAATATACAAATTAATTATAAACTGTAAATCAGATTTTATTATCCTATTTTACTCACAAATTTTACAATTAAATGTTGTTTTAAAATCATAGAATATGAATATAATTTGTTGCTAATATTTTAAACTAGATGGTGGAACAGTCGCACGCCCATATTTATATCTATACTAATATTATAAAGAGGTAAAGTTTGTGAGTTTGTGACGTTGTAGGTAATCTTTCGAACTACTGAACCGATTTAGAAAAAATTTGGTAAGAAGATAGTTTGAGACCCTGGGAAGGACATAGGACTTTTTATCCCTGAAATCATCCGTTAAGGGGGTGAAAATGAGGATGAAAGTCTGTATGGGGAATCAACCTATGGACGAATCCCAGCTAAGCGAGGGTAAGTCGTTAGTATACTATAAAAATACTGCAAAAAGTAAATTTTAAATTATTGTCATAAAAAAGGATAAAAGTGAAAAAAATTGAAATGAGCGAAGTAAATTAAATCGTGTTTTGAATTTATAATTATACGAGATAAAGGGTTTTCTGTTTGAAAGCTAAAAGCGCCTTCTTAAAAATCTTTGAAAATATAGGACTCGTTAAGCCACTTTGCGAACCGATGGCTGGATGGCATTTTGATTACATACAATATTGTATGACAACTGCAATTAATTTTCAAGTATAGGGAAATCTTATATTATTATTATTATTATAGGTGAAAATATTTTTTATGCGAATACGTGTATTTTTGACGTTTTAAATCAAACCATCTTTTCGGATTTATTCGCGGATTTATTTTTATTTTTGTTTCCCGACGTTTCGAATGCTTTACAGCAATCATGGTCACGGGAGAGACTGGGGTGTTAGATGTCTCGAAGATCGTTATATAGTTAAAAAATACAAAAATGGCACGAGATATTGCTTTTTTATCGATAATTTCATTTAAAATGTATGTACGCATTTATGTATTGTTAACGAAATATACTGTTTGCTTAATGTTTTTTATTTGCTATTTATTGAAGATTTTCGTCTAATAAATAGTATTAAAAACAAATAGCACTTGTAATATTATGCCAAATCCACGCGCTTGCCAAGCCTCGACAAGCCATTCCAAAACATTTGGAGAAGGTGTTTAGATTGGCGTATTTAGATTGGCGATTGGCTTACAAACACTTGTAGCCGTTACGATCTAGACGAATTCAGTCATGACAATATTATTATTTTTACATAAAACAAAATTATATTACTTTAGGTAACGAACTACTTTAGGTAAATAATATTATTACATATATTACTAGCTATTTACCAATGTTTCGCTCTAGTGTGTCCCTAGCTAGGGAGCTAGGGTTAGGGTTTGATAGATAGGGTATCTATTATACTAACCTATCTTATATGTTACTCTAGTTATCTGTGTTATCCAAATCCCTTCAGCTGTTTCAGCGTAAATGAGTAACAAACAAACATATATACTTTCGTATCTATAATAGATGTCCAATGTGTTTAACTTCGATTGTATTGTACTAATATTTTCAACCGCCTTCAAAAAGGAGGAGGTTCTCAATTCGACTGTATTTTTTTTTATGTTTGTTACCTCAGAACTCCGTCATTTATTAACCGATTTGGACAATTTTTGTGTTGTTTGAAAGTGTATACTTCCAGATTGGTCCCGTTTAAATTTTTTGCTTTGTATGGGCTGGCACCGAATTCGAAAATATTTGATTAGGTATGTATTTAATAGGTAGGCTTTAATTACTTAGCCAAAGCACACCGACTTCGAAAATATTTGATTAGGTATGTATAGTAAATGAAAACTACCAATCAGTTATTTTTTACTTTTTAGTGCTTTTGTTTGAAGTCGGTTTTTATTTTTTTGTTAAAAAGTTTTTGTCCTCACACTATACGTGGCAGTAGCCACTGCGTTATTTGCAAGGTTCATTTGTACTATATCATACATTGCTATATATTGTTAACTACATATAATAAATAGCTATGTGATAGGTGGTCACCTTTATTTAAAAATACCTTAACCACGCTATTAGAGGCTTTAATGTTAATATTATTAGCACTTCACTAAACCAATTTCATAGTTAATTATGCTATAACGCTTTAGGTAACATTTTAATTGGTAATTTTGGGGTATTTTTATTTTATGGTTATGTTCAAGTTTCTTTGTGTTTACTTGTTAATTGTATATCCTGTGTTTCGTTTTATTTTTGTTGAAATCAATAATAATATAATAAATAAGCGTTTATTTCAGACAAGAAGTCCATAAAAATCATCAGTATTTTATATTAAGCATAGAAAACAGAAAACAGAAATAAAATGCTACAAAATTATCACAGAAATAAACAAATAAAAATAAAAACATTTAACATTGAAATTAAATAAATAATGTATGATAATATAAGGCATGTCAATCAGTCAATTTAAATTTATAATAAGTACCTGGGCCGAGCTTCGCTCGGAGTTTTTGGCCAAAAAAACATTTAAAAAAAAAAACTAAAAATTTGAATTAATACAAAAAAAAACTAAAGTAAAAACTTTGTATCCGACTAGGATACGAACCCAGACACTGTGGTTGTCAAATTTGCGCCTTGGCTGTTTGACCACGATGCTTGTCTTGTATTTATAAATATACATACAAGAATTGCTCGTTTAAATATATTAGATTAAATTACATTACATCAAAGGTGGAAATATAATCAATATATGTATTTTAAAATAATCGTACTACTATAATAATAACTCTAAAAGTTTGTATGTGTTTGTCTTCCACACAATTACAAAACATCTACAAACACGAAAGCTCGTGAGTAAAAAGAACTACACAAAAAATAATCGGTTGACAAATCGAGTACTGAACCGTTTTGTATTTGCTTATTTATCTATACCTACATATAATAAAATTCCGAGTCGAATCTGTACATGAAATATTTTTTGGAAATCTTTTAAAATTAAAATAGACAATATTATCGATACAGAGGCCGAATCTATATTTTTTAGAATTTTTGTCTGTCTGTCTGTCTGTCTGTCTGTTACCGCATCACGGAAAAACCACTGGAGGGATTTTGATGAAATTTGGTATGGTGGTAGCTGGATATCCGGGTCAACATATAGGATACTTTTTACCGCGGGAAAATGTCTGATTTCTGAGAAAAAAATACGAAAATGCAATGTAAGAGTTACTAAGATGTGAAACCTCAGAATTTGGTTTTTGGTCATCTGAACGCGGGCGGAGCCACGGGCAATGCTAGTATATACAAAAATTAGTAGCGGCGTTATAAAGATTTACAGTTAGCTTGACTAATATAAATCAACGAGTCAAATTAAATTACCCTAGTTCTGGCTTCTCATTTATTCTAATAACCTAATATTGTACGTGACTTTCTTGAAATACGAATGTTTTTTAAAGAAATTCTTTTCGCCATATTTCATTGCGAGTGCGACAGCTTTAGTTCTTAATATACAAGCTTTTATGACTAACAAAATTATAATTAACAAGCGACTCACCCTAGCTCCGCTCGGGTTCATCCCTAGAGTTACATTTTAACGTTTAGTATAGATTTCTCAGAGAAGAGATATTTTCCCGCAGTAAAAAGTATCCTATATGCAGTTGATCCGGATAACCAGCTACCATCATAACAAATTTCACCAAAATCTATCTTGTGGTCTCTTATGCGTTCCCTAACAGGCAAAAAGAGAAACAAACAGACAGACAGACAAAAATTCTAAAAACTATAGATTCGGCCTCTGTATCGATAATAATGACTATTTAAATAAAATTTTCCAAAACGCATTTAATATTCAGATTCGACTCAGAATCTTATTATATGTATAGACTAATTTTTGTCTGCGGCTTTGTTCGCGTGGTAAGCGGGACGGGGTTCATATATAGTCTCCGATCCCAGAATGCAATATATCCTTGTCAAATATCGAAATCTGTTCAATGGTTTAAGCGTGAAAAGGTAATAGACAAAGTTACTTTCACATTTATAATATAAAAAGTGTAGATATATATATATATATATATATATATATATATATATATATATATAAATTTAGTCTGTATATAAGAAAAAAGTTACGTCTTTATTTAAAAATTAATGTATTTTTCGGTTTTTGACCGACATAAAAAACCTAGTCAATTCGATTTGAGTTGTTTTGGGTATGTTCATGATATTTTCTCTAGCCGTTCATCGATTTTTCTATTTCAAATTAAATTTCAAGAAAAAGACCATCCATAACACATAACATCATTACACAGTTTTTGAAGTGAAAACTTTTATTGGCAGGTTTGGATGGGGAGTGAATTCACGTAAGTCGTCATCGACATGGTCACGTGACGTGTTAACGCTAACACTCAGAGTGCCGATAGATGTCAAAACCAGATAAATGTAAACAGTTTTAATCTACAAATTTTAATTTAAGATCAAACAATTAATTTGAATATCCAAAAATAACAACTGTTTGTTTATAGTTTTAAGTTTACACTTCTATCGGTAGTCCTCATGGCTGCTTTTATTTTTAATTCACAACAGTGACGTCACTTCGCTTGGGTACACCCCTATGTGTCTTTTTGTCGTACATTTTATTGCTTTATTTCAAACTGTTTCACAGATAAAACAACTCAACGGCCAGTTTTTATGCGACTTAAATTAATGTTATTATGATTTTTGGAAGTAACATTTTTCTCAGTTTAAAAAATAACGTATAGCACTTGGCGATAATGAACCTTCATGTAGTAAAAAATCAGAATCAGATCAGTGGTTCCAGAAGTAAATTTTGTATGTTTGCACGTAGGAGATACTTAAGGTTAAAATTTTTACCTCCTTATTTTATACTAGCGGCTCACTCGCTTCGCACATGTTCGCCTCTATAAAGACGAAAACAAATCTATCCCACGGGAACCGTACATTTTTCCGAAATAAAAAGTAACCTTTGTGCTATTCCAGACTAAAACCTATATTTTTGCTAAATAACATAAATAGAATCCAAAACAACGATTGTTAGAATTTTTGTCTGTTTTTTTGTGCGTTTGTGCACGCTAATCTCAGAAATGGCTTATGCGATTTTGGTGCGATTTTTACTAATATGTTGTGGTAAACTTCACTTAACATTTGGTGTTTGTTTCATGTCAATCAGTTAATAAATAAAAAAGTTATGCCAATTTAAAGAATCACGTCGAACATTTGTTCTGAATGGTTCCCGTGGGATAGATCTGTTTCTAGAGGCGAACCCGAGCGATGCGAGAGTGAGGCGCTAGTAGATTAAATATATTTAAATTGACAAAAAATTTATCTTTTTTTCTAACGTACCTAGGGACGAACTCGAAAGAAGCGAGGGTGAGCCGCTAGTATAATATATTAAACAAAGTATAATGAAATACATACGTATATAATATGTGATGTTCTCCTAGCCGATTCCGGCCACGGCGGCCAATCTCATTGAGACTAGCCAACTGCGCAGGAGATATTATAGTGCACAAGACACAACGTGAACTCTCTATTCCTATCACTCTCATACTCCGGTGGGACGACTGTTCGACACGACCAGTGAGAGACCAGAGAGCGCAGGACCGACGGCTTTACGTGCTCTCCGAGGCACGGGGGTGAAACACCGCCAACTTCCCAACTTCGGGCTGTTACTGAGACTTACTATACAGAAAGACTCAATAACTAAACTTGGCCCGACCCGGGACTCGAACCCAGGACCTCCGAGTGTGCAGCCGTACATGCTAGCCACTATAAGCTAGCATATAATATGTAATAAATACCTTAATGTACATTCTATTGTTTTCTTACTAATGGATGCATGTGAGAGCCGTAATTAAGACGTAATTTTGATGAAATTTCACTGATAACAATACAATTACAATTTGCTTTGTTTTTGCCTTTAAAGAGACATTTAATGAGTGAACTGATAAGATATATGTAGCAATATTTTCTGCCTCATTCTGCATTGTAAATAATACATAACTGTCAATATCTCAATATGACTGATTATCACTCAATATGATTAAAATCAGGAATTGATGCAATTACATATGTTAACTATTACCCTTTTAAACCGATTTCCAAAAAGAGAGGGTATGAGTTATATATTCTTCGACATTCGGTATTTAATTTTTTTGTAAACTTTTTTTTATAATTATTGCATTTTTTTGTATATTTTGGAGGTAGAAAATAGGAGGTAAAATTATGTATGAAATTTTCATATTATCATTGTAAACAAACGATTCATCCTTGATTCGCTCGGGTGCGTCCCTAGCTGCGTTTTAAATTTTTTGAACGGAATCCTATTTTTTTGTCTAAAATAAAAGTAGTCTAAGTTACTCCTTATAACATCAGCTATTTGCCAGTGAAAACCCAGAACCCCGCCAAAATCAATTCAGCCGTTTCATAGATTAGCCGGAACAAACAGACAGATATAGAGATACACGAAAAATTTTAAAATTATAATTTTCTTATAAGTACAGTATATAATTTCATATGCATTTAGTAAAAAGCTGATAGTTTGACTTTTAAACAGACACTTCAATTTTATTTATCTATAAGTATTTATCTGTAGGTACTACATATATAGATAAAGATATAGAATTTATGTCTAAGTTTAATAAAAGGGGATCGTATGCAGGTTTATTTATTCAGACGCCAATTCTGTTCTTTCCTTACATTTTTTATTTTAGTCTTTTTTGTCGTACATATATGTTATTTATGTACAAAATTGTTCCGAAAGTAGTAAAATTCATGCATTTTATATGATAAGTTTTGCGTTGGGACAGAATAACTATATTTTTTGAAGTTACAGGATATATGAGTATGTATAGCTTTCTTTTTTACTCTTGAGGCGCCTATCTCTGCCTATTTGTGTATGTCTGTAGTATCTTAGCTCCCAAACGAAAGTTCTTATTTTTATGTGTTTTTTCAATGAAAAACTAGAAAATCATATATATATATATATATATACGGAGGTATTTTTCAACTATTACATCAGTTATATCTTTTCCGTTAATCTTGGTCTAGACTTTTAATTGCAAATTTTCAGCTTATTGAGTCGTGTATCTACTGTTTCGGTTAACGCTCTTATTGAATATTTTTTTCTGTTTGAGGGCGATAGGGATTTGCATGCAAAATGCCGATCTTCCGGACTGATAATTTGGCTAGCCTGGAATAAATAAAAGATTTCACCATTTTAAATACACACACTAATAATACACTTTATTAAGAATATTTTTTTCAAACAGATAGCATATTATATTATTATGAATTACATATTATTGATAAATTCTAAAGTATATTTTCTCTGCAATATCACTATTAAAAATTAAATATAAGAACAAATCGCTAATAACCCCTACTCAATATAGTTGAAAATATTGCTAAAGATCTACATATAAATGCTACGTCTTATAATCGATGTACTGTTATGTAGTTATTTATTAAATAACACGATTCGCAATTAGCCGTTTTTTAGTACAAATAAATTGTAAACAGATAATATTATTTGCTTAAATCAAAGTAATATCATTTATGTTTTCAATCCATTCACCAAATACCAGAAGCAATCATTAAATAAATATATATATTATGGTGTAACATTTCAGCCCTTAAGCCCTTCTAATCTCCATGGCTTTATGATAATTATAAACCATTAAATATTCTATTAATTAAAGTACCCATTGTTCTAGAAAATTAATATAATGTTATCCGTTTATAATACTCAATATATTATATATAATATATGTTTATAATATCTAACATAGACAAAGCTATCTCAGAACTACTCGTATATTATAAAAAATATTTGTACATTTATAGGTAGACTAGCATTGCCCGCGGCTCCGCTCGCGTACAGATGACCAAAAACCAAATTCTTAGGTTTTACATACTAGTAAACTCTTTAATTGCAGGTTTTATATATTTTTTTCAGAAATGAGACATTTTCCTGCGGTAAAAAGTTTCCTAAATGTTGACCCGGATAACCAGCTATCACCATACCAAATTTCATTAAAATCCCTCCAGTGGTTTTTCTGTGATGCGGTAACAGACAGACAGACAGACAAAAATTCTAAAATCTATAGATTCGGCTACCTCTGTATCGATAATAATGTTTATTTCAATAAGATTTTCCAAAAAATTATTAATGTACAGATTCGGCTTAGATACAATTTTATTATATTATGTATAGAATATATAATATATAGATTATGTCAAGTAGCTCATACAATCTAATGAATATTTATTATTATTATGTTGGGTTTGGTGCCGAGGTCGGCCCTAGCTACGTCGACCAGTTTTGGTCCATTGTAGCTCCCTTTAGAATGAGTTCAAAGTTCTCCGCTTAGTCCTGTTGACTCCAGGAACTTCCAGATTTTTTGAGCGGGGAGCATCTGTATCTCTTCCGGTCGCATAATATACTGCCCTAGATAGATACTTCTGCGGTGCATGAGTGGACCGCACGAGCAGAGGATGCAGCATGAGATGAGCATAGCAGTTTCCTCTGTCTCATGGTCTGACTGAGGCCGAGGGTAAACATATGTTTATTGAGTTTGCAGTGACCAGTAAGTATTCTGGTTACTGCATTGGTTTTATACTTGTTGAGTTGAAGCAACTCTTTTGTAAACGTTTTGCGATATCCCTTAATTAGCGCTTTAGAGTGTGTTTGTCCAGAAGTGGATTGCCACTCCTAAAGTGCTTGGCGATTGCAGTGATTTTTGAGAATTGAATAGACATGTTGTTTTGCAATACCACAAAATGGCTCGGGGTCACATTCTGGGGTTTCAGCGCCCATTCTTGCCAATGCATCAGCGTTTTCATTCCCATCTATGCCTGAGTGACCCGGGACCCATCTGAGGGTAACTCTGTTGGATGTGCCCAGGACATTCAGATTATTCATACAGTCTTTGACCATCTTAGAGTTGGTCTCAAGAGAATCTATAGCCAAATATTAGTATTATAATTAATATTATAAATGTGCAAATAACGGAGGTCTGGAGAGTCACATAGGCTACTTTCACCGGGAGGTTTATCTCATTCCCAAGGAAAAACACATTATAATACAACACAAAAAAAAAATGATCAGAATTACTTAAAACTTGGTATTAATGCACCTCAATACAATTCAATAAATACATTTTTTAGTATTTTTCGAAATACATGCTATAAGGGGGTGAAAGTTTGTATGAAAGGTATCTTTTAAGTTTTTTTGTAATTTTTAGCGCGAGCGAAGTCGCGGGTTCTGCTAGTATATTATAAACGTATTGAAATCTTATTTCTACCTTTTTAAGAACATTTTTCTCGTAGTCGGATTTTGTTTGCAGCTTTATTTATTTTTTACATTCCCATTATATAAATTCTTATACGTACAATGTACATATTATACGTAAAATTATATTACAAACTCGAGCACACAAAACACGTATTCTGAAGTTGAAATTCTTTAATAAAATTATATTTTATGCTGAGATTATTATAAAAGTACTTCTTCCATTTTTCTTTCTTTCCTAATTAGTTACAGAACGAATGTTTTTTAAAAAAAACCCAATGAATTTCTGGTTCTTCTGAATTATAATAAAGTATAGCACAAAATTGTAATCTGCGTCGTTTTATTTACCAAAAATACTCCCGACTGTGTCCTCCATCCTTAATAACATAAAGAAAAAAAAAATAATTAAGAAAAATATATGTGAGGATTATTAATTTTGATATTTTCAAATATTGAGGTATAAGTAGAGTCTATCTAATATCTATACTAATATTATAAGAGTAAGAGATTGATTTTTTGTTTGTTTGCACGCTCAAATTTCTTGTACCACATGGACCAGAAAAAGTTATACAATTTAAATAACCTGGGTGCGTGACCAAAGCTAAGGGCTCCAGCTAGCATATAGTAAAAGCGAAATACCCACTCATATATCAACTATACTATCTCATATATGTTTTTGAGTGTAATTATGTTTGTATGTATGTTTAGTACTTCTTGGCGCAGAAACGGCTAGATGGATAAATCAAATGGGCTACTGCTTAACACCTAAGGATGCATATGAGCGAAGTGAAGATAAACTATAAATAAATAATATTTTGGGATATTAACACACAGCACCATCTAGTTCCACGGTAAGCTACGAGGCTTATGTTATGGATACCAGGTAGTTGATACACTACATATATATAACTTTAATACATACATATTATAAATATAACACCCATGACTGGAGTACAAACATCCGTGGTCATCGCACAAATAAGTGCTCCCAGTGGGACTCGAATCCGCGACCGCTGGCACAGCAAGTAGGGTCACTACAAACTGAACCAAACGTGTCGTCAAAGTTGGCCAAATATGTATTCATACAACGTACGTGATTTTTTGCTCGTTTTTGCTCGATATTGATAACAGCAACAGGGGTAGACGCTTGAAATATTCACAGAATATTTAGTTATATATTCACTTTAAAAATACATAATATTATTAAAATAAAACAAATATTTAACGGTGGCTCCCATACAACAAATGTGATTTTTTTGCCGCTTATATAGATAACGGTACGGAACCCTTCATGCGCAAGTCCGACTCGCGCTTGGTCTTATCTTATTTTCAAGATTAAATAAATTTAATCTTTATGAAAATACGGAAATTTAAATTTAGATATAAAAATTAATAAAAAAGCTGTACGGCTTTGCTTTAATTATGTAGGTCAGTCTTTTTTACTACCTTTAAAGGTACCTTTAAATAAGCCAGATGTCCGTGTTAAGTAAACAGACAACATGTGCCCAAATGGCACACCTATAAGCCACAGACTAAAGAACATAATATAAACAGATAACAAACAAAAAGTAAATAACTATAATTATATTATTCCTTCATAATGTGGGAATTCTGAAAGTCCGAGTCCTGAAACATTTCATAATAACACGCCATTTTGTATATTCGATGTAATTTTTGATCGACCTTGCTGTTGGTTTGTGTAATCACGCGGATTCCACCATTTAGGGTGGAATCTTACATGTTTGTGTTTTTGAAGTCATGAATAATATTTTTTTTCTATACTTACCGATAGAATCGTTTACCATAAAATCCCCCGGGCTTTATATCACTGTTTCCTATAAGATGATAAATATCTGAATAAATTCCACATTCCCAACCTATTAGATGTGACTGTGTAATAAAATTTTAGTATCTTCATATTAAATTTTATCACATGTGCTTAATATTTGGATGGTCGATATTAACTGAATTACAGTTAGGATTCTGAAGTAGATTTTCTTGTAGGTTACCAAAGCTTTATGAAAATCTGAGACGGTTCTCGAGCATATTATATTTTATTCTAATGCTAGAAAACTTATGTAGTTTATTGTATTTCTGACATAATTATTGTATTTTTACGCTATTTCTTTTTACATTTCCTGTCATTTCATTTCCTGTGGATCTTTTCAAGTTATGTGATGTCAATTTTCTTCTTATTTTGGGACAAACAGACAGCTAATAATAAAAAAAATATGTAATTAATGTATGAGCTTTATAATGAGCCTTTTCAAAATAACACGCAACATTTAAGTTTGATTTATTGAAAGATTTCAAAACGGAGGATGTAACTGTGTGTTTTCTCAATTTCCATGGGTAGGATTTTTTGGTGAATTTTACAGGATTTCTGCGCCATTTGATTTTTACATAGTGAATAAGTTCTATCTCAAAGATTTTGAAGTCATTACCAAAAAAAAAAATTGAATTACCTCAAAAGTGTGCCTCACTAAATTACTGAAAAAACCTCATTTATCATCTCATCTCATCTTCAGATGAAATTAACAAATAAAAAATGACGTTGAAGTCGGTATAATTAAACCGCAATCATAAATGTAGATACGGAAGTCATAAGACTGAATTAAGATAGTAAATTGATGATGTTCTCCTAGGCAGTTAAAATAGTAAATTACTGTATTACCATCCACAAGCGCTGATCTTTAATTGCTCATCCCAAGTCCCAACCTGCATTCAAATTCTCGAAACGTTAATTGAATGGATTCGTTAGGACTCACTTATTATACAATAGTCATTTTATCAAATTTAAGATGTCGAGATTCAAAAAGTGTTTGTGTGTAATATGTATGTATTTAGTCCTTTTTAACTTCCCACTGTTGGGCGCGAGCTTCCCTTGAATACGAGGGGGGAAATAATATCACAATATTATTATAAATGCGTGCTTGTGTGTTATTTTTCCTTTACCTTGAAACGGCTGGTTAGATTTGGATGTAATTAATGTACATAAATAGATTACCTGGAGTAATACAAACATAGGCATTTTGTTAGTCATAAAAATATATGACTAACTGCACCTAGGGATATGATATAATAGGGATATGTAGGTCTTTTTTTAATGTTGGGAAATATGCATTTACACATGCCACCTGTTTATGCGTATACACGCCTGTACAATCCACTAAAATTCAACGAAATAGAAGCGATGGTAAATCTTTTTTAACGATGGGAAAAGGGCTTGTGGGCGATGTACCATGCAGCTTGCTCCTGGTAATTCTCTGATAGCAAAGTGGTCCGTGGGAGCTCTTTGATTGTTCTTTTTTCTTTGATTGTCTACTACTGCAAAAGTCAATAACCATCATCAATGAAAGCTTCCAGCAAGTGCGGTAACCAACCTCCTGCCATGCGTTGTGACTAAGGCAAATACACCGATGATATACAGAAATGAGTGACGAACTCAGTCCCAGTTTCAGATATTCGCGCTATTTCTTGACACTTGGTCACGATATAGAATCTATAATATTTATATTAATTAGGAATATATGAATACTTTCTAAGATTTACGCGAATATTTGACATTTTAAATAAAACTATCTTTTCTTGTTACAGACAAGTATGTGTTTGAGACGTCTATAACCTTAGTCTTTCCCGTGACCATGATTGCTGTAAAGCATTCGAAACGTCGGGAACAAAAAATTAAAATAAATCCGCGAAATAATCCGAAAAGATAGTTTTATTAATAATATATTTTTATATTGTGTGGTCACCCTTACTACAGCTACATATTACGTAGTCGAGATAACAGACCTCAAGCGTCACACCCGCTAAAAATGATAATTATAATTGTTTCCTCTTAATATTAATGTAATATTGGGTATTGAAGCTTTTGTTATCTCTATATTTTTAAAGAATCTATTACGCTCGTATGTTTCACAAAGGCTGACCTACCTTAAATACACCAAATCCTAACTGATTCAATCGAAATATTCAGTTTCCGATAGACGATTTATTAAAACACACAAAAATATGGGTTTTACCAATTTTTATCATATTCTAAAACATCTATATCCTTTCTTATACATGAGAACTTAGCGATGTAAATTATAAAGGCATAAAACTACTTGTACACTCGCATTCACAGATTTTTTATACTAAAGAAAAAAAATAAGCTAATAATATGCTATCATATATTTCAAGGGAACTTTTTTTTAACTTTTTATTAAGATGACTTTTACTCTATTTATGTAGTATATTAACTTCGATGATCGATTACGAACATAAAAAAAAATGTTTCTTTTTTTTATTACTTGTTATTATAGCGGCGATAAAAATATATACTCTATGAAAATTTCAACTCTCTACCTATTACGGTTCATAAGATACAGCCCTCTGACAGGCAGATGGACAGCGGAGGCTTAGTAATAGAATTTCGTTAGCACCCTTCGGGTACGGAACCCTGTATTCTGTATTCAGCCCTTTTTAACGTCCCACTGCTGGACACGGGCCTCCCTTCAGCACGAGGGGGATCAGGCCATAGTCCACCACGCTGGCCAAGTGCAGGTTGGCGAACCTCACATGTCTTTTGAAAACTTGCTAGGTTCTCTCAGACATGTAGGTTTCTTCACGATGTTTTCCTTCATCGTAAGACAAGTGGTAATCATGTTGGAAATGATTTGCACATGAAAATATCAGAGGTGCGAGACCCGGGATTTAAACTCGGTTCACTCGGTTTCCCAAGCGAGCGCGTTACCACTGGGCTACCACTGCCTCACGGACCTTTTTTTTTTTTAACGTTGGGAAATGCATTTACGCACGAGGTGTGGAACACACCGGCAAAGCCAGTACTACCCACTAAAACCCAACAAAGCCTTCCCCCGTCTTAATGGGGCGTCGCAGGATCGCTTACGCATTCAACTACGACGCCCCGATGGCAGGTCTGCACAACCACAACAATAGACCACAACAACCACGGGGTTGTTCCAAGGTCCACTCTGCTATCAGAGAAGTACCAGGAGCAACCCGCATGGTACACCGCCCTCCGAAGAGGGCCACCTCCCACCGCCCACCGAAGTGGGCCACCTCCCTGTGCGTTTCTTGGCTTCGCGCCCGGTTGGGTTGCCGGGCACTACTGAGCCCCCCCACCACGACAAGTGCCTCACGGACCTTGCGGAACCCTAAAAAAAGAATATTGTATAATTTTTATTATTCACATTTTCTTCTCATAAATTCTTTCTATGAACTAAGCAAGCGATCAACGAGTATATCACAAAATCAAGAGTAGTAGCATAAACAGCAAGATCACGCTACTATTTTTGACTTCGACATTGTTTTCGGCGGACTCCGTCTATATACTATGAATGTATTTAAATTACATTAAAATATAATCTCACTAAAATTTTCTATTTGAAGTAATTTAATTAAATTTCACTCAATCAAATTATAATGAGATTGGGTCTAATCAAATTTATATTTTGTGTTTACACTCTAAAACTAGTTTCATTAAGCTAAAGGTATATCTATTTAGCATTAATATCTTCATAAAACAATTTGTTAAGTTTATCAATAAGTTTTTTTTGTTGAGTAGCTATTGACGAGATCTAGTGTTATCAATAAATAATAAATAAATATGTTGGGACATTAACATACAGCACATCTAGTTCCATGGTAAGCTACGAAGGCTTGTGTTATGGATACCAGATAGTTGATACACTACACATATATAACTTTAAATACATACATATTATAAATATGACACATGACTGGAGTACCAACATTCGTGTCATGCAATCGTCATCATACTAATGAATGCCCCCAGCGGGACTCGAACCTGCGACCGCTGGAACAACGAGTAGGGTCACTACAAACTGAGCCAAACTTAATAACGTAACATAAATAATTTGGAAAGTTTTTTTTTAATAATGATTATGGGCGAATTTGACCACTCTATGAACACGTGTAAAGATCGGCCTTTAAAAGCTACAAACATTCATTATGATGGTCTATTTTTAAAGAATGGTTAATTATACTAGGGCAAAGGTGTATTTATGTAATTGGATAAATGAGAGTACAAAGATGTGTAGAATCTAGCTACTTATATTACAACTGAAATATAACATTATATAAATAAAAACGAATGTTCGTATGTTTGTCCTCTATGTATTTATTCCTACACCATTGATTCGATTTTGACAAAAATCTTTTAGTTTATTCTTTATACGCCTGCAAAGGTTCTTGGTGCAAAAAAAGATCTGAGTAAAGCGAGGATGAGTCGCTAGTTTAATATAAAAGTAAGTTAAATAATTTTGTGTAAAATACGAGTTTTACTTGAGCTAATATGGTAGTATGTGTATATTAATATTTATTACCCGACTTCGGCGAAGATCAAAGGAGGGTTGGTTATGTGAAGATCTATTTAATTTTAAGTGGAAACTTCGCTGGTATATGTATTATTTATATCTAATTAATTCTTTTTTTAGTATTTAAATTTAAAATTAAGTATTATTGTACTGTATATTTTCCAAATATTTTAAAAATAAAATAAAAGATTGAATATACACAGGTCAAAATCTGTGCATTTTCGTCTATTTGTTATGAATTTTTGCTTTCCTTATTTTTTTAAATAACACAGTATATGTCGAGAAATATAAAACATTTAGTTAGAGCCAGTAGTAGCAAAAAATCTTACCTAGAGATAGAGGCTAGTCTTATAGGCCATTTAAGATACCGCTGATCTAGGGTAAATAAAACGGTAGACCACAAGCATATTATGGTTGCTTTCACTGTCCGCTCTACAGACGGAGAAGTGCCAGGAGCAACCCGTATGCTACACCTTCACCACCCAAGTGGAGGGGAGGAGTATCTGGAGGAAACTACCATCTTAATCGTCACATTTGATGACGTTAGCTTCACAAGATTCCTGTGGATGATAATTATAAAATCTTGACATTAGATAATCCATATCCTTCCATACTAATATTATAAATGTGAAAGTGTATTTGTTTGTTTGTTTGTCCTTCTTTTGCGTCAAAACGGATTGAACGATTGGCGTGATTTTTTTGAGGATACAGTTGGAGAGCTGGACAGTGACATAGGCTACTTTTTACTGCGGGAGATTATCTCATTCCCAACGGGAAAACATGTTATAATGCTACCCAAAAAATTATTAGTAAAATTAAAATTAGTAGTACCCAGAATTACTTGAAACTTGGTATTAATGCTCTTCAATACAATTAAATAAATATATGTTTTAGCAATTTTCGAAATTCATCCCATAAGAGGGTAAAAGAGGAGATGAAAGTTTGTATGAAACCTTTTTAGTTTTTTGTAGTTTTACCGCGAACGAAGCCGCGGGTTCTGCTAATAATATATAAGTTATATTATCTTCAATATGTGGAATCAACCGGGTACATTTTTAAATAATTTGATATATTTATAAAATCCTAGAAAAAGACTGTTTGTAGGAATTAAATTCTATTACCTTTAATTGAATAACAAATGAAATAGTATTCACTCTATTTTTTACAGCCACCAGCCAATTTATATAATTAATCTAAGTTTTATTTATATATTTATAGGTACTACCTGCTGTAGAAGTGAACTTTGATAACGAATTTTATTGGCCCCTTTGCAAAGAGGAAAACATGTACTATGTACTGAGTGATGTCATTTTGTTTTAACCTACTCGTTCGCAAGCAACAAAAACATAGATTAAATTTAAATACTAGTTATTTATTATTATCAAACATTGAACGTTAATGTCCGTGCAAATAATAAATAAGAATGGGATTAGATGTGGCGCGCTTGACACCTTAGCGATTCAATCGATAATAATTTATTGCCAATCTATACATATAATAAAATTGTAACTAAGCCGAATCTGTACATTAAATATTTTTTTGGAAAATCTTATTGAAATAGACATTATTATCGAAACAGAGGCCGAATTTATAGTTTTTAGAATTTTTGTCTGTCTGTCTGTCTGTCTGTTACCGCATCACGGACAAACCGCTGGAGGGATTTTGATGAAATTTGGTATAACGATAGTTGGTTATCCAGATCAATATATAGAATACTTTTAACCGCGCGAAAATATATCATTATTGAGAAAAAATACAAAAACTGCAATGTAAGATTTTACTAATATGTTAAGCCTGAAGAATCTGAACGCGGACGGAGCCGCGGGCAATGCTAGTCTATCTATATAATTACAATTGAATGTTCGTATGTTTGTCCTCTATGCATACCTTAACTATTGATCTAATGTGATGAAACTCGTGTGGGTCATTCTGTATATGTCTGCGAAAGAATTATTCTTAGGACGTTTGTTTTTGATGCGTTCCTAAACCATTCAAGCTTAGGGAAGCACACGAGTGAAGCAAGTTGTTAGTTATAATGATGCGATAAATATTATAACAAAAAAATAAAATTATTTTCGTACATTAAATTACTACACCACATTATAACTAAGCAGCATTTATTCTCGACGATGTCCTTGAGTAATTACCTACGGTTGCTCGTAGGTAAAAACACAATAACTGCCCACTGACTGTCTCTCTTGTGTTACCTAATTTGACAATATTGTATTCTAGAATAATAATAATATATTCATACACTTATTATTTTACATAATACATATAAATGATGAACAAAAGAATTAGCTCCGATATTTAATTTGGAACCTAACTGATCTAGGTCAAAAATCTGTCTATACTGTATAATATTTATTTATTTATTATAATATATACTTATATACTATATAATAAATGCTTCACATAACATTATCTCTTCAATAAATGTTGCTTAGAATTCTGTTATCTTTAATCTTATTTAGTTTTACTTTCTAGTTTTATTTCGAGTTTCAAAAGTTCTTAATACATATGATATAGGGTAGTTTGGTGGTTATGAGAAATCGTCGTGAGGTAAAAACGTCCTGGCGTGTTTTAGAAAACGTTTTCAAAGGACGTGTCCTCAAACGTGCTGTTTTAAGGGCAGCGTACCGGCTGCTGAATTATTATTTAACCGACTTCCAAAAAGGATGGAATTCTAAGTTAGTTTGTAATTCTAAGTTCGTCTGTATGTATATTTTTTTTTATTTTACGTATGATCTGATGATATCTAATCTATTCTAAGTGAAAACCTCCGTTTCTTATTTTTCTACTTTTTAGTGCCCGGAAGTCGGTTTTTATTTTATTTCTTTATTTAATATATTCAAATATACAATCATTAGTCATATATTATTATGCACATTTATACAACTGGAATTTCCCGAACAAAATACGTAAACACAGTAGTAATAATTTGTGTAAATGTTTATAGTTTAGTGGCTATAAAGTGTATGACAAACGTATTTGAGTTATCGGCGCCGTAATAAATGTTATGTTCCATAGAACATTTGGAATATTTCTGTGCAAATATTGAAAATCTTCGACCTCTCAAAGTTGAGTGCTGACATAAAGTTTGATCGCTAGCATTTGACTTTTATTGTTATGCATTTTATAAGTGCTACACGAATAAAAGTAGTTCCTCCGCAATATGTCTTACAAGACATTTTCTTAGATTTAGGCTATTATTTGTCATTTTGAAATAAAACTATATTTGCGGAGCTGTTTCCGGTTTGGTTTTGATTTTTGGTTCCCGATGTTTCGAATGCTTGACAACAACTTCACGGGAGTGATTGAATTTGAAAATATAACTTTACAAAAATACATATTGATCATATCGCTATATGTTGGTATATATTATGTATGTATTTTAACACCTCCAGGTAAATTTCTAAGAAATTAATAAAATTTCTAAGAAATAAATTGTTAACTGTAACGCCAATTCATAGTTTTAATATATAAATTCATATTTTTCTTGTACATTTTTTCTTTTGTGATGTAGAATAAAGAGTATTTATTATTATTATTACTATACTAGCATTGCCCGCGGCTCCGCCCGTGTTTAGATGACCAAAAACCAAATTCTTAGGTTTTACATATTACTATACTCTTACATTGCAGTTTTTGTATGTTTTCTTAGAAATGAGATATTTTTCCGCGGTAAAAAGTATCCTATATGTTGACCCGGATAACCAGCTATCATCATACCAAATTTTATCAAAATCTCCCCAGTGGTTTTTCCGTGATGCGGTAACAGACAGACAGACAGACAGACAGAAAGACAGACAGACAAAAAATCTAAAAACTGTAGATTCGGTCTGTATCGATAATAATGTTTATTACAATAAGATTTTTCCAAAAATATTTAATGTACAGATTCGACTTAGAATTCTATTATACGTATAGATTTTGTTGACCTCCGCAGTGTAAGTAGAAAATTAAAAAAACATGTCATGGAATGACATATTATTATGACTCCGTGACAATTCATAGATTGATAAAACTTTCCCAAGCCATAAGATTTCGTTTTAGATGGTCACACTAGTACTTAATACCAATGTTACTATAATACTTCTATTATATAAATACGAAAGTTTCGACGGATAAATGTTTGTTACTCAATCACGCCAAAACAACTGAACGGATCTAGATAAAATTTTGGCATATAGATAGATTATAATCTGGAATAGCACATGGGTTTTCATCCCATAAAATTATACGGTTCCCGTGGGATAGATTTGTTCTTATTTTTCACTTTTACTAAATAATTACCTTTGCCACAATAGACAGTACATCGACTATAATTATCTACTAGTAATCAAAACTAAATACTAGTTTAAACTCACGATAATATGCAAAAGTTTTTACCCTTACGCATATTACATTCACGTTAAAACGTTTTTATTGATTTATCTTTCTTCTACGTGATAATTTGTATCGTTTGACTTAATTTTTAATGTTATTGAAGTGTTATAAGCTTCTTTAAGTCGCTGGTAGTCAAAATATATAGATATAATCCTATATCTCGAATATACTAATTCTTGTGTGTGTGTGTGTATATATATATATATATATATATATATATGGAATATATAAACGGAACGGCTCCAACGATTTTCATGAAATTTAGTATGTTGGGGGTTTCAGGGGCAATAAATCGATCTAGATTTTCGAGTTTTCGAGTTTCCATGCAGTTTTCTTTTGCGTTATTCCATGCAAAATATGGTCTGTAATTTGCACACTCTGGGTGTTAGCATCGTGATTAAGCGGCCAAGGTGTAAGATCAGCAATCACAGATGTCCAGGTTCGAATCTCGGTCGCATACAAAGT
The DNA here is from genome assembly GCA_921882275.1 of Brenthis ino. Taxonomy (NCBI): domain Eukaryota; kingdom Metazoa; phylum Arthropoda; class Insecta; order Lepidoptera; family Nymphalidae; genus Brenthis; species Brenthis ino. The sequence goes on from OV170226.1 coordinate 29,061,111, forward strand.
CTTTACTTTTGTTTTTTTTAATATTTATTCAAGTTTTTTAATAAAAAAAAAAGAAAATTGTACTTTAGGCCAAAAACCCCGAGCGAAGCTCGGTAGCCGAGATACTGTACTTTATAGCAACAAGCCAGTCATAATATAGCTTGAAAATCTAACCCGTTTCTGCAATAAAGGAAATAGCAAAATAATAAGCTACTTCCTTTTCTTACTCCTTTTAATTGATCTGTTTCTTAAGAAAATATCACAAACAATACTCAGTTCGGGAAAAAGAAAAAGTTTTATTTTCATTTTGTAGAGGCAATAAGCCAAACTTTCAGAAGCTTCTGGCCGACGATTCAGTGTGTGGCGACGATTCTATACAGTACTATATATAGGTACAATAACGTTAATAAGTGTGTTATTGTGTTATTGATATTATACTTTAAATTAAAAAACATATATTATTCACATTTATGACCACATTTAATTTACGGTTTTATAAGGAATTTGATAAATAATTGAAAAAAAAATTTTTTTATAGTTTGTCTAAAATTATATATATTTTATGACCTATCTAGAATACTTTTTGATTTTTTACTGGTATATTTACATTACCTTAGTTAACAATGATAAAAATATCATATAATAAAAAAAATAATCTCCTTTTTTTGAAGGCAGATAAAGTTTTAATATTATTATAATATTCAGAATTGTTTAATAAAAAAAGATCTATACATATTATAATAAAATTGTACTGAAAATAAAATCTTTCTAAAAAATTTTTATAAAGATTTTTTTTTAAATATTTAATCTACAGATTCGACTCAGTTACAATAAATAATATTTCAATAAGATTATTGAAAAACCCCTAGAGATAGGTCTTACTTATCTATACCAATTCATAAAATATCATTCAAATATCTTCCTTACATAGTTTAAAATAAAATCGCTTCCGCTCTCTGTTCGCTTAGATCGTTTAAACTACTTAACTGATTTTAATGCAGTTTTCTACAATAGATAGTGTAATTCAAGAGGAAAGTTTATATATATAATACATTCATATTATAGAACAGAAAAGCAGAGAAATTCAAAGATTTGTATTTCATACTAACAGGTAAAACGTACATAAGGACGAACCCGAGCGAAGCGAGGGTGAGTCGCTAGTTTAATATAAAAGTAAATTTTATATCCATTGATAATATTTTACATTCTGAATGTAAAGAAATTTTCAGTAATTGCCTACGTAATAATATAATTTGTACGTCTCATTAAGAATATTCTTTAATTATCCAATAAGAAGCGGGGCATTAAAATATTATTCGCCATAAAAAATACAACGCTTGCGTAAATATATATTTATTAACGTTAATTACCTCAGAGGGGTGCTATTTGGATAACTCACGAAACGTTCGAAGTTATGCGTGGGTGTTCTCAATTCGATATGTTAAACAAAATTTGAATGTCAATTTGCGATTTTTTTTTCTGATCTATACTTTTTTTTTACGTTGAGAAATGCATCGCAATGCATTTACTCATACCACTTGCATCCATACAGGAACTCATCGGCAAAGCCAGTACTACCCGTTAAAACCCAACGGAACCTCCTCAGTCTTAGTCGGGCTAAAGCCAGGATAGCTTACGCACTCAATCACGACGCCAGGTCTGCCGAAACAGACTACAACAACCATGGGGTTGCTCCAACAGTCCACTCTGCTATCAGAGAAGTACCAGGATCAACTCGCATGGTCCACCGCCCACCGAGGCCGCCTCCCAGTGCGTTTCTTGGCTTCGCGGGCAGAGCTGGACAATGATAACACCCCCCCTTCCCCTCCCTCTCCCCCCACCACGACAAGGTGAACGCACTTTGGGGGTTCTCAAGCTATACTTAGCTTGATGATTGAGGTGGCTTTTTACAGTTATTAGGTACTTATTTTTAATACTGAACTCTGATATGTACAGAATATGTGAATTATTAAAGAAATTTTCTTTTACGACATAAAAAATCATTGATTTTTAAGTAATAGCAAATCGTAGGTGAAAGTACAGACAACATAAATGTACTGTAAGCCGCGTATAGTCACGATCTAAATTATATACTCGTATAAACGTTTATTTGACGGATTATCGACACAAAGCAATACAGAGGTAGATAGAAATAAAATAGGAATATGTATAGAATACAAATGAAATAAAATATTATAAAAATACCGAGTTGGCTAAGTCGATGACAAAAGCTTCGTAGCTTATACCTACTATTCGTTGCAAAATCCAAGATGAATACTGTACATGGAGCTTAGAAAAGAAATCCAAAAAAATAACTATATGAGAATAACATTTTAGTATGTATATATATATATATATATATGACTAAACGATTGGATTTCAAGTTGGTTGTGGTCTAAGCAACCAGAATAGAGAGCACAATGTCGAATATAAAAAAAATTATATAGCTTAGCATTTCTTTTTAAATAGTAATCATTATAATCACTTAAAATTAAATAAACAATATTTAATATTTAAGTATAAAATTATTAAAATTATAAAAGTTGTTTAAATTTAAAATTAACAAATATTACAATATTACTAATAGTATTTTGGTGCCTTTTTTGTATTTTGTAGGAAGGTGCTGTCTATAACAACTGATGATGATGATGATGTTCTCCTGACCGATTCCGGCCACGGCGGCCAATCTCATTGAGACTAGCCAACTGCGCAGGAGATATTATAGTGCTCAAGTGTACGCGCAAACACAAGTGCACTCTCTATTCCTGTCACTCTCATACTCCGGTGGGACGACTGCTCGACACGACCAGTGAGAGTTAAGGCGCAGGACCGACGGCTTTACGTGCTCTCCGAGGCACGGGGGTGAAACACCGCCAACTTCCCAACTCCGGGCTATTACTGAGGCTTACTATACAGCAAGACTCAGTAACTAAACTTGGCCCGACCCGGGACTCGAACCCAGGACCTCCGGGTGTGCAGCCGTACATGCTAGCCACTACACCACCGAGGCAGTATATAACAACTATAAGACTTCTAAAATGATTCCCGTGACCATGATTGTTGTAAAGCATTCGAAACGTCGGAAACCAATAACTTATCAAAATAAATCCGCGAAAATATCCGAAAAGATAGTTTTATTCAGAAAATATCATAGAATTCAATTATATCTTATCGAATATTATGGAGATAATTTGATACATTATTAGAAAGCAAGTTCTAAATTACTATGAAGCAAAATCAATTAGTGAAGTGAATTATGTCAACAGATGAAATTTATGTTAGAAACATAACATTTGGTGTTAATGTTTTACCCATGTAATGAAATTTCAACTATAATTCTACGAAAATTGAAATTAATTACCACTTGGATGTTTATTATGAAATCCAATAAACGAAGAAAGCTGTCGAGAGCTTTTCAAATAAGGAGATGGGAACGTTTCATAAAGTTTGTACAGTCGAGCTTTTATTATCTATAAATAGAGATAAATTAAAAAGGGGTAACAAATAACAATTTGTATAATAAATTCAAATTAAAGAAAAATGTTAAAGAATGTTTGTGTGCTAAAAGTTATTATACAATTAATGATTTAATAGAATAGATTGATTCTCCATACAAACAGTCATCCCCATTTTATTTATTTATTGAAAAAACAACAGCATTACATGAGACAAATTAATGTAAAAAACAATGTGTACTAACATAAAGCCAATTACAGTGTTCTTCTTTTAGTTAATACATATAGCAATACACTAAAATCAGTTACCCATCAGAAAAAAAATTTAAAACACCCCCTTAAGGGATGATTTCCGGTAAAAAAATTTCCTTAATGCTTAATAAAAAAAGGATATAAATCAAAATTAAAATGTCTGTTTGTGCAAAACTTCAAATCTCAAGTAATTACTCGTATTCATTAAATGATTTTTAATTGATACATACACGTTTAATGTCTATACTATCTATTTTGCAGTAACACGCTACTAGAGGGCGCTAGAGCACATTATCTATAGGTTTTTTGAGTTTAAACATTTGCTATGCATATTGGTATAGATAAAATAGCCATTGTTATTGATATCTATCTATACATATAGTAAAATTCTGAGTCGAATCTGTATCAACATTCAATATTTTTTTGGAAAATCTTATTGAAATAGTATAAATGCAATGCCTAAGCTATAGTTTTTAGAATTTTTGTCTGTCTGTCTGGTAACGCATCACGAGAAAACCACTGGGCAGATTTTGCTTAATTGCATACATGCATTAAATGCAATACATGCAGATTAGATATGATTTTAGCTATCGGTTTCAACATATAGGATAGTTTTTACTACGGGAAAATATCTCATTTCGGAGAAATCTATATTAAACGTTACGTTAATAAAAAACTTATTTATTATTAACTTATTTATTTTGATTATAACTTCTTTTAGATGTTAAAAACAGTATTTTTCCTTCATTTAAATAAATATTACATTTTTTCCAGTTCGCTGACTTTCAAATCACTTTAAAGGTCACTTTAAACCTAATTATCTCAAACAAAAATAAAGTTTTTTTATCAAACCACTCTTGTATAGAGTTTTCCTTATAAAAATTTTCCTTATAAAAGGTTCTCAGTATGTGATGATATCGCATATAATAATAATAATAATTTATTCAAATATTTTTACAAACTTATACAATACTAGGGGCTCACCCTCGCTTTACTCGGGTTCGTCTCTAGGAAAACAAAAACGGAGCTATCCTACGGGAAGCAACATTTTTTCGGGATAAACATTATTCTATGTATTACTCCAGACTATAATCTATCTCTGAGCCAAATTTAATCCAGATCCGTTCACCCATTCTGGCGTAAAAGAATAACAAACATCCATACTCACAAACTTTCACATTTATAATATTTGTACAGATTTATAAAATAAATAACAATGGGTACAATACAATTTGGAACCTACCTGAACAAGATAAAACCTGTATTTCAGGTTATAGTTTTACTATGCATTTTTCAAGGTGACAAAGGTTTAGAATAGGGCAAATTATTTTTTATTTATATGTAAGTTTAAAACTTATATATAAACGCGAACTTACGAGTACACATTATAATTGTCTTCTATGTAAATAAAAACAAATGTTCGTAAATAAAAATGAAAGAGTAACAAACATCCATACTGACAAACTTCCACATTATTAAAAATTACGAATAAACATATATACATATAAAAAAACGGATGGAATCGCAGGTAGGAAATAGAACAGAAAAAATATACTACCTATTATGATAAATATGAAAATAAATTATTCACCAATACTTAGAACACATATGTTGCAGACATAACTATAGATTACTCACTGTCTTTATACATAAATCAGTACGACGTTCAAAAATCACCTCTTATTCAAACACTTTTAACCGACTACAAAAAAAGTAGATATCATTATAATTTGCTAAAATATGATTTATTATATTTAAGACTAGCATTGCCCACGGCTCCGCCCGCGTTCAGAAGACCAAAAACCAAATTCTTAGGTTAGGTACTCTTACATTGCAGTTTTTGTATTTTTTTCTCAGAAAAAAAGACATTTTCCCGCGGTAAAAAGTATCCTATATGTTGACCCGGATAACCAGCTATCACCATACTAATTTTCATGAAAATCCCTCCATTAGTTTTTCTGTAATGCGGTAACAGACAGACAGACAGAAAGACAAAAATTCTAAAAACTATAGATTCGGCCTCTGTATCGATAATAAAATATATTTCAATATTTAACTTTATAGTATATTCAACGGTTGCTACGGCAAACTAATGCAACCTATTTCGACGGTACACTTTTCTGATCCGGTTCCCGTATGTTTCGGTGTGATATTAAAGACATTTTCGTCAAAATTATTTATTATGTAAATTTGAGAAAGTTAATATGTGTATGTTACCGACTTTAGATATTTTAGTATTTAATAAAGCGGAAATATGCAATATTATATATAATAAATCACAAAACAATATATATTACAAATATTTTGGTACTCCATTGATACTTTCCGCTCAGAATTAAATAACTATTTTATTGAGAATATAGATTTTATTTTGACTCGAAATTGAAGATAGTAAAGTTGGTAAACAAGCCATCCGTTGCCGGGATACTGAAAAACAATATATATACATACACCTAATAAAATTCTAAGTCGAATCTGTACATTAAATATTTTTTGGAAAATCTTATTGAAATAGACATTATTATCGATACAGAGGCTGAATATATAGTTTTTAGAATTTTTGTCTGTCTGTCTGTCTGTCTGTCTGTCTGTCTGTCTGTCTGTCTGTCTGTCTGTCTGTCTGTCTGTCTGTCTGTCTGTCTGTCTGTCTGTCTGTCTGTCTGTCTGTCTGTCTGTCTGTCTGTCTGTCTGTCTGTCTGTCTGTCTGTCTGTCTGTCTGTCTGTCTGTCTGTCTGTCTGTCTGTCTGTCTGTCTGTCTGTCTGTCTGTCTGTCTGTCTGTCTGTCTGTCTGTCTGTCTGTCTGTCTGTCTGTCTGTCTGTCTGTCTGTCTGTCTGTCTGTCTGTCTGTCTGTCTGTCTGTCTGTCTGTCTGTCTGTCTGTCTGTCTGTCTGTCTGTCTGTCTGTCTGTCTGTCTGTCTGTCTGTCTGTCTGTCTGTCTGTCTGTCTGTCTGTCTGTCTGTCTGTCTGTCTGTCTGTCTGTCTGTCTGTCTGTCTGTCTGTCTGTCTGTCTGTCTGTCTGTCTGTCTGTCTGTCTGTCTGTCTGTCTGTCTGTCTGTCTGTCTGTCTGTCTGTCTGTCTGTCTGTCTGTCTGTCTGTCTGTCTGTCTGTCTGTCTGTCTGTCTGTCTGTCTGTCTGTCTGTCTGTCTGTCTGTCTGTCTGTCTGTCTGTCTGTCTGTCTGTCTGTCTGTCTGTGTCTGTCTGTCTGTCTGTCTGTCTGTCCTGTCTGTCTGTCTGTCTGTCTGTCTGTCTGTCTGTCTGTCTGTCTGTCTGTCTGTCTGTCTGTCTGTCTGTCTGTCTGTCTGTCTGTCTGTCTGTCTGTCTGTTCTGTCTGTCTGTCTGTCTGTCTGTCTGTCTGTCTGTCTGTCTGTCTGTCTGTCTGTCTGTGTCTGTCTGTCTGTCTGTCTGTCTGTCTGTCTGTCTGTCTGTCTGTCTGTCTGTCTGTCTGTCTGTCTGTCTGTCTGTCTGTCTGTCTGTCTGTCTGTCTGTCTGTCTGTCTGTCTGTCTGTCTGTCTGTCTGTCTGTCTGTCTGTCTGTCTGTCTGTCTGTCTGTCTGTCTGTCTGTCTGTCTGTCTGTCTGTCTGTCTGTCTGTCTGTCTGTCTGTCTGTCTGTCTGTCTGTCTGTCTGTCTGTCTGTCTGTCTGTCTGTCTGTCTGTCTGTCTGTCTGTCTGTCTTCTGTCTGTCTGTCTGTCTGTCTGTCTGTCTGTCTGTCTGTCTGTCTGTCTGTCTGTCTGTCTGTCTGTCTGTCTGTCTGTCTGTCTGTCTGTCTGTCTGTCTGTCTGTCTGTCTGTCTGTCTGTCTGTCTGTCTGTCTGTCTGTCTGTCTGTCTGTCTGTCTGTCTGTCTGTCTGTCTGTCTGTCTGTCTGTCTGTCTGTCCTGTCTGTCTGTCTGTCTGTCTGTCTGTCTGTCTGTCTGTCTGTCTGTCTGTCTGTCTGTCTGTCTGTCTGTCTGTCTGTCTGTCTGTCTGTCTGTCTGTCTGTCTGTCTGTCTGTCTGTCTGTCTGTCTGTCTGTCTGTCTGTCTGTCTGTTGTCTGTCTGTCTGTCTGTCTGTCTGTCTGTCTGTCTGTCTGTCTGTCTGTCTGTCTGTCTGTCTGTCTGTCTGTCTGTCTGTCTGTCTGTCTGTCTGTCTGTCTGTCTGTCTGTCTGTCTGTCTGTCTGTCTGTCTGTCTGTCTGTCTGTCTGTCTGTCTGTCTGTCTGTCTGTCTGTCTGTCTGTCTGTCTGTCTGTCTGTCTGTCTGTCTGTCTGTCTGTCTGTCTGTCTGTCTGTCTGTCTGTCTGTCTGTCTGTCTGTCTGTCTGTCTGTCTGTCTGTCTGTCTGTCTGTCTGTCTGTCTGTCTGTCTGTCTGTCTGTCTGTCTGTCTGTCTGTCTGTCTGTCTGTCTGTCTGTCTGTCTGTCTGTCTGTCTGTCTGTCTGTCTTCTGTCTGTCTGTCTGTCTGTCTGTCTGTCTGTCTGTCTGTCTGTCTGTCTGTCTGTCTGTCTGTCTGTCTGTCTGTCTGTCTGTCTGTCTGTCTGTCTGTCGTCTGTCTGTCTGTCTGTCTGTCTGTCTGTCTGTCTGTCTGTCTGTCTGTCTGTCTGTCTGTCTGTCTGTCTGTCTGTCTGTCTGTCTGTCTGTCTGTCTGTCTGTCTGTCTGTCTGTCTGTCTGTCTGTCTGTCTGTCTGTCTGTCTGTCTGTCTGTCTGTCTGTCTGTCTGTCTGTCTGTCTGTCTGTCTGTCTGTCTGTCTGTCTGTCTGTCTGTCTGTCTGTCTGTCTGTCTGTCTGTCTGTCTGTCTGTCTGTCTGTCTGTCTGTCTGTCTGTCTGTCTGTCTGTCTGTCTGTCTGTCTGTCTGTCTGTCTGTCTGTCTGTCTGTCTGTCTGTCTGTCTGTCTGTCTGTCTGTCTGTCTGTCTGTCTGTCTGTCTGTCTGTCTGTCTGTCTGTCTGTCTGTCTGTCTGTCTGTCTGTCTGTCTGTCTGTCTGTCTGTCTGTCTGTCTGTCTGTCTGTCTGTCTGTCTGTCTGTCTGTCTGTCTGTCTGTCTGTCTGTCTGTCTGTCTGTCTGTCTGTCTGTCTGTCTGTCTGTCTGTCTGTCTGTCTGTCTGTCTGTCTGTCTGTCTGTCTCTGTCTGTCTGTCTGTCTGTCTGTCTGTCTGTCTGTCTGTCTGTCTGTCTGTCTGTCTGTCTGTCTGTCTGTCTGTCTGTCTGTCTGTCTGTCTGTCTGTCTGTCTGTCTGTCTGTCTGTCTGTCTGTCTGTCTGTCTGTCTGTCTGTCTGTCTGTCTGTCTGTCTGTCTGTCTGTCTGTCTGTCTGTCTGTCTGTCTGTCTGTCTGTCTGTCTGTCTGTCTGTCTGTCTGTCTGTCTGTCTGTCTGTCTGTCTGTCTGTCTGTCTGTCTGTCTGTCTGTCTGTCTGTCTGTCTGTCTGTCTGTCTGTCTGTCTGTCTGTCTGTCTGTCTGTCTGTCTGTCTGTCTGTCTGTCTGTCTGTCTGTCTGTTACCGCATCACAGAAAAAGTACTGGAGGGATTTTGATGAAATTTGGTATAGCCATAACTGGTTATCTGGGTCTACATATAGGATGCTTTTTACCGCGGAAAAATATCTCATTTCTGAGAAAAAAATACAAAAACTGGTTAGAATAAAACCACGATGATACTATATATATTAGAAAGGTAACTTAGTAAATAAGGCAAAAATTATTAAAAATAGCTTATTTAAAAAAAACAATAGCGAGCGCTTATTTTATTTGGTTTTTGGTCATCTAAACTAGACTTACAAAAACCTAAACGATAGAGAAGCCTATTTGTCATAAAATATGGACTTAGTGCGGTTTGTATTGTTTGAAGTGAATAACCGCAGAACCTTGACTTGTAAGGCTTTCCGTGATATTTTTTCGCCCATTGTTTTAAACATTGTTATTACGAATTGACTGACGTCAATCTTTATTGCTTATATCTATATACTTGCAAGCAAAATTGGAGTGTATATATGTATGTTACATAAAATAACTACGCAATACCAACCTCTAAATAACTGTTAAAAATTTGTCTGTTTATTTGTGAACAATAATATTAGAAATGGTTAAATAAATTTTCATGAGATTTTCGCTTTTTAGATTCTTTATGGAATAAATAATAAAGGAAAGCCTTTATCGATTTTATTGTTAAATATTTGATAGTAAACTTACAGTTTTATAGGTTTTTAATGAAATCTCTACAGCAATAATATTACATATTATTTTCAAATGAAATTAAACAAAAATTTAGAATATACTTATTATAAAATTTACTTATAAAATTTAGAATATATTTGTTTTGAATAAATAAAATAATCTGAGCAGTCAGGCCCTGTGACCTTATTGTTTATTTTGACGTGGGTCACAGATCTAGTTCTTATGAATGTTTGAAGAAGCACTCTAATTCAAAGTCAAAAGTCAAATTCATAAATTAATTTGTGTTTATTTTCTTTTTTAATATTGATTAGCGACTCACCCTTGCTTCGCTCGGGTTCGTTTTAATTTTTTTGGGCGGAACCCTAATTCTTTTTCCTAAAATAAAAGTAGCCTACGTTACTCCCTTATAACATCAACTATCTTCCAGTGAAAGTTCCGTCAAAATCAGTCCAGCTGTTTCAGAGATCATCCGGAACAAACAGACAGACAGACAAAAAATTAAAAAATTGTGGTTTTCTTATAAATACCGTATATAATTTCATATAATACATTTAGTAAAACGCTGTTATTTTGGCATTCCAAATTTTTTCTCTATATTAAAACTTTCCGTGTACCTCAAAAAACATACGAAAAAAATAGCTGAATTGGTCGAGCCATTTTCGAGTTTTGCGCTTAGCAACATTCATTTTTATTTATATATATATATATATATATATATTATATAGATTAACTTCAATGAAATTTAATTTAGTATGTTATGTTAATTTACAAACTACTGTTTTAGTTCAAGGTTTCACATAAATACAACTTTCACCATATATTCTGTAGTCAAACTTTTCAGTATATTGTTCAAAAGGCAATAAATAAAGTTAACAGGAATGCTTCTACATGTGGTTCTAAGCTACTAGTATCGCCATGTTCTAGGAATTTTACTTAACCATTGAAAATACAAACAATACAATATAGAAAACAAACTGACAAATAAAAACAAACGAATAAAAGATAAACTTTATTATTTAAATACTAAGTTAAAATGGTCGTGTGGTCATGCAGTTTCAAAATGAAAAAAAAATCTACAAGAAATAAGGCCCCAGCATTTATCACTTTTTAACGTCCCACTGCTGGGTGTGGGCCTCTTTTGAAAGGGAATCACGCCATAGTCCACCACGACTGCGAATGTGTACCTATCAAAAGAATTTACATTTCTTTCAAAAACTAGCTAAGTTCTATCTGACATGCAGGTACATGCATTCTTTTTTTTTTATTCTTCAATATTTAAAGGTCTTTGAATCTCTTGAGATTATGCCAGACCTATCGTATCACAAAAACATATATTCACCTACATAGCTGTTGCTTCCTTAAATATTTTTATTATTTCATTAAAAACTAATTTAGCTTGTTCTGTTACAGGAGTAGCAAGTATGCTATGAAATCTACCAACATCTTTAATATTAAAATTAAAATTTTTAATCAAATTATTTCGCAAGGCTTTGCTTCGGGTACACTCCACTAAAATATGTTGTACATCTTCTATGATGTCACAAGTACGACAATTAGCTGATAATGTTTTTTTCATTAAGGTACATGCATTCCTCTTGATGTTTTCCTTCACCATAAAATAACCGCTGCAAATATAACATGCAAGATCCGGTATTCGAACCCACTGCAGTGCGTTTTCCAAACCAGTACATTTTTACTGGGCTAAAATTGCTTTACGAAATAACATCTATAATATGAAAATTTCTATGCGAATAAATATATTATAATTATGAAAGATAAATGGATGTAAAATGAATTTCATTTGATTGCACGACGAAGTTAGCAATAAATAATGTTGAGTGATTGTTGTTTAGAAGCCTCTCTCCCTCTTCTCTAGCCTCTCTTTGTTGGTAAATACGAAACCTTTGTTTTAGTATTACCAATTAAAATGTTTTATTGATACAATATTACATACATTACCATGGCATTAATTGATAGCAGTGATTAGTTTTATGAGTATACTAGCGATTCACCCTCGTTTCGCGCGGGTTCGTCCCTAGCTTGATTCCCCATAAAAATTTCATCCCCATTTTCACCCCCTTAAGAGATGATTTCCGGAATAAAAAGTATTCTATCTTCTTCCCAGGGTCTTAAACTATCTTCTTATCAAATTTTATCTAAATCGGTTCAGTAGACCCAGAGATTGCCATACAACGTCACAAACTCACAAACTTTACCTCTTTATAATATTAGTATAGATAATAATGTATTTATGTATGAGGTTATATGTACGAATTTGTCTTATGAACCTAGTGCACATGTATTATGTACCATGCATAACCAAAGGGTTCTGGGTTGAAGTCTTGGGTTAGGCCAAATATATACTGGGGTGTTTTGTCAAATTATTTTCAGTAATAATCCGCAGTTAGAAGTTTATTACACCCTTGTACCTCAGAGAAAGTCATCGTCTTTCACTCACCTTTCAAGAGAAAACTATGGCCATAGACTGCATTTAAAAATCAGGCTTAAATATAATCGTCATTAAAATGGCGATATCGTTTCTGAGTAAGCTCTCTTATATGTTAACTTGTGTGTAACGAAAAGCTTTGGTATCACGCTCTAATTGTTACGCAAAGAATAGTTTTTTTAATTTATTTCATGACTAATAAAACATTGACAAAGTGAAATATAACAATAGAGATTTTTATAACATACTAGTGACTCACCCTGGTTCTGCTTGGGTTCTTCCCTACTTACGTTTTAACGTTTAGTATAGATTTCTCAGAAATAATTTCCCGTGCTAAAAATATCTAAATATTCTATAAGTTGACTTGGATAACCATCATCATACCTAATATCATGAAAATCTATCTAGTGGTTTTCTCGTTTCGGAGAACAGACAGACAGACAGACAGTAAGACAGACAAAAATTCTAAAAACTATAGATTCGGCCACTGATTTTCCAAAAAATATTTAATGTACAGATTAGACTCCGTTAGAATTTTATTATATGACGTATACATTTTTTGGCAGGGGTGGCTCAGGAAGATTAGAAAAAAAAATTAACTTACATGGCTAACGCTGTCTAATAACCATTTAAAACGTACCCGAACGACAAACCCGAGCGAAGCGGGGGTGATCTGCTTATATTATATTTGTCAGACAATAACAACGGTTACCATGGCAACATGGTAATGTATTCTATCTCATTCTCTCGCCAGCTTAATCCTATATATTTATGTGTTTGTCTCTTTTTAGTGTCGCATTTCCGTTTCATCGAGTTTCAAATCAAAACGATTCTAAAGAAGTTTTACTTCAAAAAGTTTTTGTACAACGCCTCAGTAAAAGCCAACGAGGTTCCTGTTAAGTTTTAATGATGAGTGGGCCCTATGGGCCCAATGACAGTGTCCTCAGCGAAACAAGTCATTTAGCTACAAGAAGGAAGATTTGGACTGCTTCACTAGCGTAGATATAAGTATTTTTTTCACTTATATTATGTATGACATAACAGGTTGTAACATGTGAAATGTAAGATTTTTTATCCCACTTGTGTGTATTCAGCCCTTTTTAACGTCCCACTGCTGGGCACGGGCCTCCCTTCAATACGAGGGGGATCAGGCCATAGTCCACCACGCTGGCCAAGTGCGGGTTGGCGGACTTCACATGTCTTTCGAAAACTTGCTAGGTTCGTCTCAGACATGTAGGTTTCCTCACGATGTTATCCTTCACCGTATCACAAGTGTTTATCATTTTAGAAATGATTCGCACATGAAAATATAAGAAGTGCTAGACCCAGGATATGAACCCGCTTCACTCGGTTTCCCAAACGAGCGCGTTACCACTGGGCTACCACTGCCTAATTATCCCACTTAGTCGGAAATTAATTTTTATTAGGTATATAATATTAGATGAACTCTGGAAAAACTTTTTTATAAGTCCATTATTACATAACATCGAAGTCTAACAATTTAATTTAATTGGCCCTTGCGTAATAAGGAAATAATTAAAATTAGTACTCCCCAATGCCAACAACACAATTAACTCATAGTTTTTAGGGTTCCGTACCTCGAGAAGAAAAAGAAACACAAAAAACATCGTTGTCCGTCCGTCTGTCTGTTTGTTTATCTGTATGTCTGTCTGTCTATTTGTGTCTGTCTAGACTAGCACTTGTCCGATTTTTGAAGGGAAGGGCAAAAAAGAAATTTAACATTACGATTTTTGTAACGGAAACCATCACGTTTGATTACAGAAATTAAACTTCTTTTTTACACTATTATATGAATATTTCCGAGAATAAATTGAATGAAAGTAGATATTTAAAAAAAGTCTTTTCTTTATTTATTTTTAAATGAGCGATAGAATCATATAAAATGAATATTGTTAAAAAAATATTTAGTTGAAATATTTTTTTATACATTATAAATATAAATTTTTTTGGAGCTAGATATTTTTTTTACAATTACAATTACATAACGACTAGCATTGCCCGCGGCTCCGCCAGCGTTCAGATGACCAAAAACCAAATTCTTGTGTTTTACATATTAGTACACTCTTAAATTGCAACTTCTGTATTTTTTCTCAGAAATGAGACATTTTCCCGCGGTAAAAAGTATCCTATATGTTGACCCGGATAGCCAGCTATCGCCATACCAAATTTCATCAAAATCCTCCAGTGGTTTTTCTGTGATGCGGTAACAGACAGACAGACAAAAATTCTAAAAACTATAGATTCGGCCTCTGTATCGATAATAATGTTTATTTCAATAACACTTAAAAAGTATATTTAATGTACAGATTCGGCTTAGTTACAATTTTATTATATGTATAGATGTAAGCTATTGTATAAAAAATTATTATATATTCCATATTCCCTATTACGTAAAGGTAAATGTGTAAAACAAAATAAAACAATTGGTATTTATTGTATAATAAATAACAAATAAGAAAACTCATCTGCATCTCATCCTTGGTTTGGTTCTGCATATTAAGTTTTTAAAATGCAAGTGCACGCTCAATTTCATTTACAGACTAATTATGATAGAGTGATTAGATTTAATATATAATAAATCTTGTAATATTAAATGAGCAATTTTTGTATATACATAATTATAAACATTTATTTCGTGAATCTCGTGGAAACGGCTCTGAGGATTTGGATCAGATTTTGTATTAAGATAAGGTTTTGTTTTTTGAAATTTATATATATATGTAGGTTTTTTCTGAACAAACGCAGTTTTTATAGCTTTTCCGATAAACACCGAGTAATGCTCGGTCGCCGATGTACTATGAATACAACATCCTAACTTTAAAAAGTGCTCTCTATCACTATTTACATTAGTTAAATAGAAAAAAGTATAAATCGATACCAATAAATACATGATATCAATAAAAAATTGAGGTATATATTTATGAGTATAATGTAAGGCGGAAAACGCGATATTTTTCCAAAAAAAGACAACCGTGAATGAATTTAAGCATTATCGTAAGAAAATACGACAGGTGCGAGGATAGGTCGTAAAATATTTTTCACTCTCCTACCCCCACCCCCTTTTTTAATCATGACTTTAGTATTTTTGTATGAACAATAACGAAATATTTTAATATTATATAAATACATAGGGACGAACTTAAGCGAATCGAGGGTGAGTCGCTATAGATATAACATAAAGCAAAAGAGTTTTTTTTCTAGATTCAACGCGGGCGAAATCGCGGGTCCTGCTAGTACATATATAGATAAAATATATTTTTTCGGCGTTTTTTTAAGTAAAATGTGTATTTTATACCGATAGAATTGACGTTTAAAAGTCAATAATTTTGACGACACGTTTCGCTCAGTTTGTAGTTACCCTACTTGCTGTGCCAGCGGTCGCGAGTTCGAGTCCCACTACGAGCACTTATTTGTGTGATGACCACAGATGTTTGTACTCCAGTCATGGGTGTTTATATTTATAATATGTATGTATTTAAAGTTATATATGTGTAATGTTTCAACTATCTGGTGTCCATAACACAGGCCTCGTAGCTTACCATGGAGCTAGATGGTGTTGTGTGTTAATGTCCCAACATATTTATTATTTATTTAATAATTAGTCGCTTCGACAAATAAGCGCTTAGACGACGAATTATGCTAGTTTTCTTTATACATTAATTACTCTGTGGTCGAATCAATACCGTGCGACCGTGATGTTTTTGCCCGACATCCGCGGTCACGTTATTGCGTAGATTCGAACGATATTGGCACTAAACAGACAGTCGGAGTGAACTGAAGAAAAACAAACATGATACTTGTTTTAACAACTCTCAAAATATTTTTTTTTCTCTTTTTTTTGTTTATATTATGAAGGAATATTACTTTAAATTCTAAATATTGTTTATTTTAGATTCAACAGAAAATATTCTTAGCCTTAGATACTGTTCTTAAAATTAATTTTGTTTGTAATTTTTAGTTATGCAAAATAAATAAATATGTTGGGACATTAACATACAGCACCATCTAGTACCATGGTAAGCTATGTGGCTTGTGTTATAGATACCAGATAGTTGATACACTACACATAATATATAACTTTAAAAACATAAGTACATATTACAAATAAAAACACCCATGACTGAAGTACAAATATTCGTGATCATCACAGAAATGAATGCCCCCAGCAGGACTCGTACCCGCGACCGTTGGCATAGCAAATAGGATCACTACAAACTGAGTCAAACGTGTCGTCGAAATCGCTTATACATACTTTATTTTCTGCTACCTTGTCTACACGCTATGCTTTCAACAGTTAAAACAAAGAACTTTTCCAGTTAAAGAAAATTGTAAAGAATATTATACCCTATAGTTAAATGCGCATGCGCAGAAAATATTTTCTAGATCCATATAACGACTTTAAATGATGAAAGAACGCGTGTCCTTGAATACGGTTTAACAATTGTAACATTTTCAGTAATCTAGGTAATTCATATAAGTACGTAACTCGACGCGCCATTAGAATTCATACATAAAAGGAATTATAGTTGATTTATTCAAATCAAACTGATGCTATTATACTGTATGTACTGTCATAAAATTGCTTTTGTTACCTGTACTGTGATTGTTGGTTTAATGAAAAGAACAAAAAAGGTGTTGACCCGACTCAATAATACAAGAAAATAACATAACTCAATAACTTAAGTAGAAATAACATAAATAAATATTTGTAGTTTTGAATAAATAAATAAATATGTTGGGACATTAAAACACAACACTATCTAGTTCCATGGTAAGCTACGAGGCTTGTGTTATGGAGACCAGATAGTTGATACACTATACATATATAACTTTAAGTATATACATATTATAAATACAATCCATGACTGGAGTACAAACATTCATGCTCATCACACAAATGAATGCCCCCAGCGGGACTCGAACCCGCGACCGCTGGCACAGCAAGTAGGGTCATTACGAACTGAGCCAAACGTGTCGTCGAATGTATGTCCATATACGAATATCTATTTACAAGCTCTGTGATTTTAGGTATTAATAGATTTAAACGTATGAATTATTAAAAGATTCGTATTGTGAGATTTACATAGATTATAATATAATATGTAAATAATAAATATTGTACCTAGAATATACTTAGTTAATTAAAAAAATATTATCGATATGAAATTAAATATCGTAAGTAGTAGTGTTGAAAATATATAACATGATTAATAACATAAGGTAATAAGTTTAAACGATAAGCAAAATATTGATAATTACAATGTTTCTATACAAATCTTATCGATTTCATTTAAATTTATTTAATTTCACTAAAACATTCTGACGACACGTTTGGCTCAGTTTCTAGTGACTCTAGTGGTCACGGGTTCGAGCCCCGCTGGGGGCGTTCATTTGTGTGATGAGCACGTTCATTTGTGTGATGAGCACAAATGTTTGTACTCCAGTTATGGGTGTTTATATTTATAATATGTATGTATTTAAAGTTATATACGTATAGTGTATCAACTATCTGGTATCCATAACACAAGCCTCGTAGCTTACCATGGATGGTGGAACTAGATGGTGCAGCTGTTAATGTGCTGACATATTTATTTATTTATTATTAGTTTTTAATTTACTATATTACTATTGAATTTCACTATCGTATACACTAAAACTTATGTTAGGCCATAGGCGTTATGGTAATAATATGTTACTACATTACATATCCCACGAAACGACTTTATATATAATTTTATTATATAAAAATTCACAGACATGTCGATTTTATATATATATATATATATATATATATATATATATATATATATATATATTTGTTTTCAGCCCTTTTAACGTCCCACTGCTGGGCACGGGCCTCCCTTCATACGAGGGGGATTAGGCCATAGTCCACCACGCTGGCCTAGTGCGGGTTGGTGGACTTCACATGTCTTTCGAAAACTTGCTAGGTTCTCTCAGACATGCAGGTTTCCTCACGATGTTTTCCTTCACCGTAAGGAAGTGGTAATCATGTTAGAAATGATTCAGACATGAAAATATCAGAGGTGCGAGACCCGGGATTTGAACCCGCTTCACTCGGTTTACCAAGCGAGCGCGTTACCACTGGGCTACCACTGCCTTTATATATATTTAATTTTATAATAATATGTAGGTATGTCTTATCTTAGTTGACCGTCACAAACGTGAGTATATGAGAAAGTTAATTATCTAGTCACGTGGTTACAACAATGTCGCTGAGTGCATGTGACAATAATAACTTACGAAGCAGAAACAACATGTGATACAGAAACTAACAATTCTTATTATAACGTTTTCAAAGATGTGAGACATTAAAATACGATGAAAAATATGTTGTAACTACAATTAATATGCGACCTACGGCTGTATTTTCGAATAACTCCTACTTCCGGTTAAGCTCAATTCTGGTATAGGTATGGATTTTAACGCGTTGGTAACGCATAATATGTTAGTCGAAGAAATTTTATTTTCAAGCCCAAATCTCAGAGAAATCATGAGGGAAAATTGAAATAAAAAAACCTAATTTACCCTGTGCGTCTCTGTGTACTCATTTTCATCTATATATATTATATTAGACGCTTATGATTGTATATACGCTATACAATTAATTAACATTGTACGAGTCGGGTCCGCATGTCCAAACATATAGCTCGATATATAAAAGAGCAACTGTTGAGTTTCTCGTCCAGCTCTTCTCAGCAGAACTACTTTCCGAGCTGGTGGTAGCTTCCTCATAAACTGACTACACTGACTCTCTTTAAATATTAACGATTCAAAATTGTTTGGATAAGTCTAATAGAATAATATTTAATTTAATACTTTCTTAAAACGCGAATGTTTGACATTTTAAATCAAAGTATTTTTTCGGTTTCGGACCCGGAAAAAGGGTCCCGATAAAGCATTCGAAACGTCAGGAATCACAAATCAATGTAAATCCGCAAGAAAATCAGCAAAGATACTTTTATTCATTTCAATTTTTTTTCATTTCATTAAGTAGTTACGATGGTGGACGCGGACCAACATATTTAAATTTTAACCAATAATAACCGTATTTTTTTGGCATAGTTAAAAATAATAGTTGCTTACGATGTTCTCATAAAAGTCAACAAGTAGTGAGCATGTTAAGAGGAAATGTCAAATTTATTTAAAGACCATTAGCCAATAATAACTCCTACCAATCAATCGAACATATTATACTTGTAGAAACTGGTTTTTTATTTCAATATTTAAGTACTATGTCAGTGTAGTTGAAGAACATATTTAATGCCAACTTTTTTATAGACTAAAAAAACTATATTTCTCATTTTTTTGCGGTTTTATTTTCTTACTTAGATTTTTTCTCCGCATTCTAATCAATTACAAATATTCATTAATTACTTTTTTAAATATTATTTAATTCAATTCTTTTGTTAATGGTTTTAATCTCATTATAATCCCATTAATATAGTAAATGTGAAAGTTTGGATGGATGTTTGTTACTCTATTACGCCAACAGCTGAGCGAATCTTACTTTTTATCCCGAAAAATTTACGGTCCCCGTGGGATAGTTTTTTTTTTCACTCCTAGTTTTTAATATTATTAGATGTCATTCTATTGCTCCAAATTATTGTATAATGTTGTGGGTAGACACCGTCTTTAATAACTCTTGAGACATCAAACCTCTTAGTCTCTCCTGTGATCACCATATTTGCGGTTAATTAACTAATCGAAACGTCAAAGACGCACTTTGTGGTCTGAAACCATATACTAGCTGCTAAACCATTTATAGGATACCTAAAATAAAAATGTTATTGCCATACCAAAAATAAAACGTTTTCCTTATAAACTACACCGAATAAGCAATACAAAAACTGCAAAGCTGTTTAACAAGGAATATGTGTAGTGCAATATGTGTTCAGCTCACGTAGTATAATTTACATTTTATCGAATAGTTATGTAAGTTGAATAGTTTAAATTTATTGTAGTTTCCCGCTAGCTTTTCTCGCAGAAACGTAATTTGAGCTGTTATATTCTACGATACGGATAAGTGACCGGCGAGCTGTTATTTAAAATGTATTGAAAAATTAAGTAAATCAACTTAATAACCTCGTAAGACCATAATATTTTCTTGTAATTAGTAAGGAAATCTTTTTGGAAAACATGGTGTCCGATTTCGGTCACGGTGGCCAATCATGCTGAGACTAGCCAGACGTACAGGAGATATTATAGTAAACAAGTGTACGCGCAGACACCAGCGCAATCCCTATTCCTTTTACTCTCAAATTTCGATGGAACGATAACTCCGCACAATCAGTGAGGGATCGGGAGAGAAACACCGCCACCTTCATACCTCCGAGCTGTTACTGGGACTTTGTTCACAGAAAGGCTCAATAACTAAACTTACTCTGACCCGGGACTCGAAACTAGGAACTCCGGATCTGCAGCCGTACATGCTAGCCACTAGATCACCGTAGCAGTAAAAAATATACATGTACCTCGGCCTTGTACTTAATAGGGTTTATTAATAGATGAGCCGTCGCGTCGTAATGAAGTAGCTTAGCTACTTTTACTTCCGTCATCCCAAACACAGTTTTATACCTGTATGTATATTTTTAGTTTTCTATAAACTGTAGAACAACAACAGAACAACAACTTGACTAAGACCTTTTCGCTTTACATATTATGTTAAATTATCAAAATCGATATTCTTGCATCAATAAATAATTAGTCAACTATTAATATTAGTTATTAATATTATAAAGAGGCAGAATTTGTTTGTTTGTTTGTTTGAACGGGCTAAGCACAGTAATATAATAATCAGATTTGAAAAATTTTATTGATGAAGGGCCCGTTATTGGTGAAGGGCCCCATGGGAGCGGAGCAGTAATCATAAATGTCAATGACAATATTTTAAAACTATATATACATTATACGACACATGTATGTATAATGTCTGTCAAAATACAGACTCTGACTTAGTTTAGGAGATAGTAGTTCAACTTATTTTTTTGACCCTTTTTGTACAACTTGCTTTACTATTTTTTTTTTTTTTTAACGTTGGGAAATGCATTTACGCACGACGTGTGGGACTCACCGGCGTAATACAGCCAGTACTACCCACTAAAACCCAACAAAACCTTCCCCCGTCTTAATGGGGCGTCGCAGGATCGCTTACGCATTCAACTACGACGCCCCGACGGCAGGTCCGCCGAAGCAGACCACCACAACCATGGGGTTGCTCCACAGTCCACTCTGCTATCAGAGAAGTACCAGGAGCAACCCGCATGGTACACCTCCCTCCGAAGAGGGCCACCTCCCACCGCCCACCGAAGTGGGCAACCTCCCTGTGCGTTTCTTAGCTTCGCTACTGCTACTGAGCCCCCCCACCACGACAAGGTGAACGCACGTTGGGGGGGTAACTTGCTTTACTTACTTCAACCCCTTTTATATTGTCAATTTATATAGTACAATAAATAAATTATTATTATTATTAATGTATATAAATATGGACGAACCTGAGCGAAGCCATGGTGAGTCGATAGTTATATTTAAATCTACTAAGTGTTTACACTTACAGCATGAAGACATACAATACCTCGCTCACTTACTCACTCATAGATGGAATTAATACTGGCATTCATAATGTGATTAGTAGAGATTACAAAAAAAGATATATATAAATAGGTACTACATATAAAATACCTGCCTCGGTGGTAATGGCTAGCATGTACGGCTGCACACTCGGAGGTCCTGGGTTTGAGTCCCGGGTCGGGCCAAGTATAGTTATTCAGTCTTTCTGAATAGTAAGTCTCAGTAACAGCTCGGAGTTGGGAAGTTGGCGGTGTTTCACCCCCGTGCCTCGGAGAGCACGTAAAGCCGTCGGTCCTGCGCCTTAACTCTGACCGGTCGTCGGTCGTGTCGAGTAGTCGTCCCACCGGAGTATGAGAGTGACAGGAATAGAGAGTGCACGTTGTGTCTACGCGTACACTTGTGCACTATAATATCTCCTGCGCAGTTGGCTAGTCTCAATGAGATTGGCCGCCGTAGCCGGAATCGGCCAGGAGAACATGATAGTCACATATAAAATAGTTTAGTACATTTTCCTCCTCTGTTTGTCAACCGATTTTCTTTTTTTTTTGTTTAATAGCTATTGACAAGCTCTTAAATACATTTTAATGAACTGGATAACTAACACTGGGAAACACTAGTGTACATAAAAATATATAATAATAATAATTAAAGAAAATATTGCTGGCCTTTTCTACTACAATAGAGTAGAAGTAAACAAAACGATAACATACATTTGTACACTTGTACTGAACAGTGACTCAGCGTCTCGCATTTTATGAGAAAATTACGTGTCATTTTGTCGAGTCGTAGTTCGTAAACGAGACATTATTTAAGTATCAAGTATAAAATAAATTGTTTTGTGCTGATAGCAGTGTTGTATTTAATGTTGTCAAAATGAACTTTTGAGCGTTTTATCCGCTCCCTCGCTTCTTAGCAAATACTAAATAAGGCGGTATTCAGATTAAAAGTAAATAAAAATTTTCATATAAATTATAAAGAATAATTGGATTCATTGCCATAGTTTTTAACCTACTTTAAAATGAGGAGGTATTCATTTCAGCTCAATTTTTTTGGTATATTTGAAACGTTGTTATATATCTTTTGTCAATAAATAGGTTCTACGTGAACAGTAATTCTATAAACAAGTGTACATATGTACCTTTTTAAGTAAAAAGTATTCATAGTTATTGTACCAACTTTAAAATAAAATAAGGGTCGTTCCATACTAGAGTGCCGGTCACAGTCCGTTTTCGGTCCGATATCAGTCTGATAAAGTATTTCTATACAAGAAACGTTGCTGGAGCGTAATTTGACCGGGACGTAACTCTTACTGATAGTGTGAATGCACTAATTGTTTCTTGTTTAACCTAAAATATCCACTGTCGTTTGGCTATTTATATATTTTTTTTATGAAATAGAGCTGGCGCTGAATCTTTAAACCGACTTGGTTGATAGAAAAGAATGACATTAATTCCTGCACAAACCCTAGAATACCATATTCGGACCACATTACTGACTTAACCTTATTTATTATGTCATCTTACCTTAGCCCCCATGCTTCTAACTCAAAGTCTTTCCGGAAGAATGATGTTCTCCTGACCGATTCCGGCTACGGCGGCCAATCTCATTGAGACTAGCCAACTGCGCAGGAGATATTATAGTGCACAAGTGTACTCGTAGACACAACGTGCACTCTCTATAATTCCTGTCACTCTCATACTCCGGTGGGACAACTGCTCGACACGACCGGTGAGAGTTAAGGCGCAGGACCGACGGTTTTACGTGCTCTCCGAGGCACGGGGGTGAAACACCGCCAACTTCCCAACTCCGGGCTGTTACTGAGACTTACTATACAGAAAGACTCAATAACTAATCTTGGCCCGACCCGGGACTCGAACCCAGGACCTCCGGGTGTGCAGCCGTACATGCTAGCCACTACACCACCGAGGCAGTCCGGAAGAATAACATCCCTATTAATCCATTCATAATCTCAAATGATGTGAGTTGACTCCTATAATATTCGAAACGTTTCTCTAATACATATTTTTCTTTAAAAACATTTAATACATAACTTTTTCCACTGTAATTTCATTTTATGAATAGATTTATTTAGTAAAAGCGTACTTCTCTCACAAACAATAACCAAACAATCTGTAAAAATATATATAATACAGTTGCAATTCTATGAAATATTTGTTTTGAACAAAACTCTGCGGGGTCTATCATTTGTGATAGAGAGTGGTGCAATATCGCTTTATCATTTCCTGTACATTGATTTGAAACAATATACTCGTAGGTATCAATTTGAAATTTACAGTCTCAAATAATAGCTTTCGAAATATGAATACTAATAGTGCATATAAAATATTTATTTACAATATTATGTCTGTTTATACTATATCTTTTAAACCATAATATTATCATCGTGAAAATCATACGAGTATGTATAATACAAAGACAAATTTTGACTAAAATTTGTAGATCTGTGTAGACAATATTCAAGACGACACGACGACATGTTTGGCTTAGTTTGTAGTGACCCTACTTGCTATACCAGCGGTCGCGGGTTCGATTCCCGCTGGGGTTATCGTTTGTGTGATGAGCATGAATGTTTGTACTCCAGTCATTGGTGTTTATATTTATAATATGTATGTATTTAAAGTTATATATGTGTAGTGTCTCAACTATCTGGTATCCATAACACAGGCCTCGTAGCTTACCATGGAACTAGGTGGTACTGTGTGTTAATGTTCCAACATATTTATTTATTTAAGATATGTAAAATCTATACTGAGTATTCTAGCACTATAATCCCTAGAAACTCTTTCGCTTATTTCATTATTTTTAGGCCTACGTTTTGTGAACTTGGTTTAATAGATAAATATAAATTATTAATTTATTTAAATATCATCATTCTCTTCATACACTCTCGTAAGTTAATCCTTAGATCTGAATGTATTTAAATGATGACTTCCTCTTCAATATCACTAAGACTAGCTAAGTATCTAAGCAAGGAATATAATAATTGTAACGACTCACCGTCCCTAGATTGATTCCCCATACAAACTTTCATCTCCATTTTCACCCCCTTAAGGGATAATTTCCGGAATAAAAAATATCCCATATCCTTCCTAGGGTTTCAAACTCTCTTCTTACCAAAATCGCTCTAGTAGTTCATGAGTTTATTCGTTACAAACATACAAAATACAAATCTATCCTTTTAATAACAGCAGTATAAGTATATATTGTCCAATGAGCATACATCACTCTTGATAAGTTCACTCTGTTAGTCTGACGATAGCTCGGTAGTTAAATTTGGACTCATATACCTGAATATTATAAGAGGTTGTAATAAATAAATCTATGATATAAACTTTACATATTTTTTAAATTTTCCGGTATGGATTAATAGAAAAAGCGTGCTATATATATAATAAAATTCTGAGTCGAATCTGTACATTAAATATTTATTGGAAAATCTTATTGAAATAGTCATCATTATTATATTAATATAAACACACAACAAACAACCAAACACACTTTCACATTTAAAATATATATATATATATATGCATACAAACCGTAACACAATATGTAATCTATTCACCGTGGAAAACCGCAGGCAACATCTAGTTATTTATAACTGTAATATGTGCGCGGAAATTTCATATGAAATAATCGTTAATCATACTTAGAATTTCTGCTGTATTTGAATCGAGTTTGCAAGCGAAATGCAAATGGAAATAATAATTGATTATATTTGTATTGGATTTTAAATTTTATGATTTTTCCGATATAATCATGTATTCTATACATATAATAAAATTGTAACTAAACCGAATCTGTACATTAAATATTTTTTGAAAAATCTTATTGAACATTATGATCGATACAGAGACCAAATTTATAGTTTTTTGAATTTTTGCTGTCTGTCTGACTGTTACCGCATCATAGAAAAACAACTGGAGGGATTTTGATAAAATTTGGTATTGTGATAGCTGGTTATCCGGGTCAAAATATACGATACTTTTTCCGTGGTAAAATTAAAACTTAAAATTTTGTTCTGTTGTGTAGTGTTCTGTTCTGTTCTGTTCCATTCCTTTCGGTTCCATTTTGTTCTATTCTAATTTAATGAAAATGTAGTAGGAGTTTAGTAATTTTTGCCTAAGTATACAGGAGTAAAATTGTATACAGTTAGTACTTAGTACTATAAATAATAGTACACTCTTTATTAACTAATATTTCGAAAGTCATCATACATGAGAACAGGTGTATTAATGCATGCGGAGATAACATCAAAATATTACATATAGCTTTTGTTCGAGATGATTATTTATGATGACTGCAAAATGCAATTTTGATGGCCATGCCTACCTTTGTTTTGGAGTCCGGTTAGTTTAACTTTAATACCCGCTTGAGCTTATTAAATTAATTTATTTTGATTATTAAAACCTAGCAGAACTCGCGGCTTCGCTCGCGCTAAAACTACAAAAGATAGATGCACTAGCCTACTACACTAATAAAAATACTAAGCACTTAATCATAAAAATTGCGAATACTGCAATAATTATTTTTTTGCTAACTATGTAGTAGAAGAATCAATTTTTTTTCAAAAACTAAAATTTTGTTCTAAATAATATTTCCCAGCGTTGAGATTGCAAATAATATGCGTTTCCATTCCATTTTGTAACAAAATTTATACGCAACGATGTAAGTATTTGACGACACGTTTGGCTCAGTTTGTAGTGACCCTACTTGCTGTGCCAGCGGTCGCGGGTTCGAGTCCCGCTGGGGGCATTCATTTGTGTGATGAGCACGAATATTTGTACTCCAGTCCAGTTACCATGGAACTATCATGCATATATCATGCATTTTGGTTGATGTGTTGTGTTAATGTCCTGACAAAAAAAAAAGTATAAAGATTTTTTTTCCTTCCTAATTAGTTCGTCATACTAAATAAGTAACTGATTAGTTATTCAAGGATCTCCGACAAAGCCAGACTATGAATCGATGCAAACAAAACCGACGGCTCACTTTACCTTAGTTGTACCTAGTATAGTACGTATTATATGATCTGTGGTTATGCCAAGAAGCGTTCACGCCTCAAGTGCATGATGAGTCAGTTGCAACTCCTCACCTCTGGCGAACTGTTGTATTTTTCACTTATTACTTCGATCGCTTTAAAATTTTGTTGACTAAAACATCATGGTTATCTTAAACAGAGATTCTTAGATCGCATTTATACTTTACATGCGATTCATATTATAATATGACAATGTTCTACATTTAACAAAAGAAATGTTTCTAGTCTTGTCAACTTTGACGACACGTTTGGCTCAGTTTGTAGTGACCCTACTTGATGTGCCAGCGGTCGCGGGTTCGAATCCCGCTGGAGGCATTAATTTGTGCGATGAGCACGAATGTTTGTACTCCAGTCATGGGTGTTTATATTTATAATATGTATGTATTTAAAGTTATATATGTGTAGTGTATCAACTATCTGGTATCCATAACACAAGCCTCTTAGCTTACCATGGAACTAGATGGTGCTGTGTGGTAATGTCCCAACATATTTATTGTCAAACTCTTACTTTACTTTTAATTCAATTCTTTCGTTGAATGGCTCATAGAAGTGCCAATTGGGCAGCATTTACTTCGCTAATGTCGCGTAGAATGGAACGTTACGGAAAAAGCAGAGAGTTATATATTATTATAGAATGAACGGTAAAAAAACTTTAAAAACCACTGAGAATGAATACGTGCAGAATTACTGTGGAAAATAGTACCGCAGTAATTATTGGTTATTTTGGAATTAAAGTGAATTTTGAATGGAGTATCCAAAATATCTGCTACGAATATATCTGAAAAGTATACAGCATATATATATATAGATACCTATTATAAGATACTAATATTTCAGGAAAAATCCATGCGTGGGATATGGGGGCTATATTTAATACTAGCGACTCACCCTCGCTCCGCTGGTTAATACAGAGATAAGATATTTTCCCGCAGTAAAAAGTATCCTATATGTTGACCGGGATAACTAGCTATCATAATACCAAATTTCATAAAAATCTGTGTAGTGATTTTCTCGTGATGCTTTCCCAGGCATACAGACAGAGAAACAAACAATCTAAAAACTATAGATTCGGCCTCTCTATCGATAATAACGACTATTTCAATAAGATTTTCTATAAAATATTTAATGTACAGATTCGACTCAGAGATTTTGAAGTTATACTTT
The DNA here is from genome assembly GCA_921882275.1 of Brenthis ino. Taxonomy (NCBI): domain Eukaryota; kingdom Metazoa; phylum Arthropoda; class Insecta; order Lepidoptera; family Nymphalidae; genus Brenthis; species Brenthis ino. The sequence goes on from OV170226.1 coordinate 29,089,215, forward strand.
TGTTTATACCTCTTTAATAAATAAAATTTAAATAAATAAATTTTAGCATTTACACGGAAGTAAAAAGCTTTTTCTTACAAATCTAATTTTTAAACGAAGTCACTAAGTGTATCCAATATCATAGCAGCATACAGTAAGTACACTAAAACATGTTAAATCAATTGTGCTAGTATATAACCGTTATTTAGGCTTGTTGCTCAGATAAAGATATTGAAAATCTTCCTATGATATCCTCTACTATCTACATAAATAAAATAGTATAGAAATGAATATTTTAAACTTCATATTATACATATTGTAAAGAGGTTTTGTTATATAATGGATAATCTATATGACTTGTATTTAGCCCCAGTCACTCTGCTGGGCACGGACCAATTCAATACAAGGGGGGACCAGGCCATAGTACACCACGCTGGTCAAGTACGGGTTGGCGGACTTCATATGTCTATCGAAAACTTGATAGGTTCTCTCAGACATGCAGGTTTTCTCACGATGTTTTTCTTCACTGTAAGACAAATGGAAATTATGTTAGAAATGATTCACACGTGAAAATATCAGAGATGCGAGACCAGGGATTTGACCCCGCTTCACTCGGATTCCTAAGAGACCGCGTTGCCACTTGGCTACTATTACTATTAAACTGATTTAAAAAAAACATAATAATCGATAGATACCTACTTTTACACTTAATAGAAAAGAGGAGTAGAGTACATAAACTACATACAATCATGAGAAAGTTATTTATTGATTTGTTAATTAGGTGTAGGTTAATGATTCAAAAGATAAATGCTCGATTTCACCAACAACCCATAAGCTACCACCTACGTATGGGACCCCTGCTTAAAAGTCCCCTAAACTAGCCCCTAAATAAAATTTCGTTTTACCATCGTCTTTAAGCCCATATTTCGAGCACCTAAATTTAGGGGGCCTTTTAATAGTTAGGTCCCTAACTGTCGACGAAAAAGAAACTATCCCCTAACAGCCCCCTAACCAAGCTTAGGGGATACCTTAAACTTAGGTGACGTTGGTGAAATCGGGCAAAAGACTTTTAAAATTAAGGTACATATACAAACACACAGACTTACTAACAATCAATTTACATTCACTTAGTAATAACATTCTGCCTAGACTCATTCGGTATAAAATTATAAAAAGAAGCCAATAAATTTTCACAGTAAAGTATCGTATAGCATATCAGGCATTGGAGAGACTACTCAAGTAACATTGTTGTTATTCCGAGAAAATGTCAGTTTATGCTTGAGAAACCGATGGCAAGTACCGCAAATGGTGCTGAATGAAAATCACAAAGCCATAACAGGTCTTCAGACGACCGCGATTTCTGTTGTCTGGGAAATCAGTTAATGAACTCAGATATAATGTATGCATGTTGCCACATACATAATACGTACATCCTATATTATATGTTTATAGAAACACAGTAACTAATATAAACATGTTTGACTCAGTTTGTAGTGACCCTAATTGCTATGCCGGCGGTCGCGGGTTCGAGTCCCGCTGGGGGGCATCCATTTGTGTGATGAGCACGAATGTTTGCACTCCAGTCATGTGTAAGTAACTTTTTTAGTAACTTTATATACATACATATTATAAATATATAAAGTTATATATGTGTAGTATATCAATTATCTGGTATCCATAACACGGGCCTCGTAGCTTACCATGGAACTAGATGGTGATGTGTGTTAATGTCCCAACATAAAAAAACACTAATAGTCCAAGATCCTAGGGCCACCAGACTTCACGTATTTTCTGACGAACGAAATGTGGACGATTAGGTAGAGTGTTAGTATGAACTAAGATCGCATGCCTACCTGCTAACTTGGTTAGACGGCTAATTTCCAGGTATCAGGTAATCAAGGTACCTCAAAACATTACTTACCTCTCGTACATTCTCCAAGCTGATTTTCACGTATATTTTAGACAATATCGTTAAAAATAAGTCGTCAATACTCCCAGACACTTTCCGTCGGCCGTATTGCTTTGCAGACGCTTTAAAGGTCCCAAAATAATTACTTAACTTCATGTAAATTTTGATGTTCCATTTTTATATATGTTCGCCAGGCAACTACTTTAAAACCTTTTACAAGAAGACAGACTGATCCAAAGGGCCAATCATCCCCTAAACACAATTTTAATGCCTTTGTGAGTAGAAAAATTGGTCATGAAGACATCATTATCAATATCCGGATCATGATACACATATTTCTTAAATTGACATTCGAATCCACAATGTCTACTTAGCGGAAATAAATACTTTTTGAATACATTAATAAAACAAATGTGCAGTGTGTTCATTTTAAAAGTAGATGTCTAGGGTTTTGCTGTATTTCCGTTTCATTAAAAAAATTCTCACTTTTTCGCGAGCCTGTAACATACCTACTGTTAAAATACATATATATATTTATATATATATATATATATATATATATATATAATATGTATGTATTTAAAGTTATTTATGTGTAGTGTATCAGCTATCCGGTATCCATAGCACAGGCCTCGTACCGTACCTCGTAGCTTACCATGGAATTAAATGGTACTGTGTGTTATTGTCCCAACATATTTATTTACTTATATTTATTTATTAAATATAATGGAGCCTTAGTAGAAAATGCAACACGTGAGTCGCATTGGGATATTTGATATGTATTATTCTAATGCAGTATATAGTAAAGTAAGTTAGGTGCATGGTGCTCACTACAGACTAATATTTTCTGGCTACTTCCCAGAACTTTTTTCTCCTCTGTTCCTCAACGGAAAAATCTTTTTTTTTTCTTTAGTAGTTATTGACGAGTTTTAGTGCTATCAAATTTTTTTCGAAGCAGTTAGGTATATGTTTTCCTTAAATTTTACTAATGATTATTTTCGATCACTGACAAAAACAAGTTATTATCAAGGTGAAAAAGTTTTTGAGTGAGTCACTTAGTATAATATTATAATACGTCTACACACTGTAACGGCTAAACTGATTTGAGTGATGCTTAAATCAGAAATAGCTTATGTTCTAGATTTACACGTAAAAAAACGAAGGCCGCAACTTCGTCAAAGTAGATTTCGAGATATTTGATGTTTTGTCTTACTACTATGTCAAAAATACTACTTGCTTTGACGTAGTTACGATGAAATGGGTTATGGTATCTCGGGATACATAACACTTAAACTTTATGAGTAAGACTATCAAGGCATTTTTTTGCTGACGCCGAATCTGCATTTAAGTCATTTTTGACCGAATTCTTATTGAGGGCCATCTTTATTATGATGGCAGTATTGCTCGCTAGTACCTTCGCTAGTAGTGTTATAGAGCGCTGTACATAGATAGATATATAATAAAACAGGTAATTGTTTACTATTTTCGACCGTCTGTACGTGACTGTGGCCTTATTATATACATTTATGTGCTATGAATTATAATTTTATTGCATTAGTTTGATTAGTATGCTTCGCGGAATAGCGTCTTGATTAGTTCAAGCCAATGTCATGCGACATAGCATTTGTGTATCAATTTATGAAGTAAATAATAAATGATTTCCTTACAATAAGATACTTTGTCACGTTACTTTGTATAATTTGTTAGATTAAATGAATGTAGATTTATGTTAGCCTATTTATAAAAGAGCTACAATGTCAGGAAAAACGTTAAACTTAAAAATAGACTTAATTATAATATGAAGAAAATATAATTACAATATACTTCCATTTTTTTAAGTCGGTTTATTTAAAATTCTGAGATGATGGAACACCGAGTAAGGTCATATTTTGTGAAGCAAAGTTTGTGAACACTCGAGCAGGTTCTAATAAAAAGTAAATAAAACACTGGTCCTAAGTAGTTGTCGACATGGAACGTAAGTTCCAAATCGACATCCACGAGTACTTAGCACTACATCGTAAATCAGTATTGAGACAATTTAAAAATATAAATAAACTTGTCATATGTAATTTTTAATTTAAAAATATTTTTCGCATTATCAATCTTCAAAATTATAACAAAACTAAATTACAATGATATATTCCTTTCAAAATTTGTCAAAATATTGAAAACTAGCGAACTTACCATCGCTTCGCTGGAGTCCGTTGCTTCTTTTTTGGTGCATATCAGTAAGTTAGCCTATATGTTAATTCAGGTGTATACTAAATTTAATCCAACCAATAAATATATTTTAATGATCTAAAACTAACGACCTGTAATTGTATTTATTACATACTAGCGACTCACCCTCGCTTCGCTCGGGTTCGTCCCTAGCTTGCTTTCCAATACAAATTGTCATCCCCATTTTCAACCCTTTAAGGGATGATGTTACGGGACAAAAAGTATCCTATGTCCTTCCAAGGGTAACAAAGTATCTTTTTACTAAATTCATCTAAATCGGTTCAGTAGATCCAGATATTACCCCCTACAACGTCACAAACTCACAATCTCACAGACTCGCAAACTTTATCTCTTTATAATATTAGTATTTAGTATAGATAAAGGCTCCGGAATAATAAAAACTGCATCAAAATCCGTTTAAAAAAGCCAAACAAACAAACAGATAGACGCAACTTTGCTTATATTATAGAAGGAATAATAATACTCCAAATATGTACATAGTTTTGCTTATTTAGATGTTAGTTATGCCATGTCTTATCAAATGATTTAATAGTCATGGCGTATACGCCATAGATTTATGGCATAAAAAGTAATTGCTGCACGTCATACGTTTGCTTCATAGACTTAAGTTTTAATATTGGTGCTAGAAAATATATTTGTTTTATAATCTTTAATTTTAAGTAAAACGTCTATTTGAACTCATATCATAAAAATAGCCTTAATCTTCGAAAAAAAATCTATTTTAATGGGAATTTAACCAACAAATATAAGCTTAAAAGATTAGTGTATAGCTATTTTTATCACCGTAACTCATCACTGAAAGGAAAAGCTAGATGTAATTAATTAAAATAAATAAATAGTATGCCCTTATTTACCACTACGCTTGAAATGAAATAAACTAGGAAAATCTCTTTGACGTCTGTGTCTCAGGCATAGTTGCTACGATAAAATCTTTTTTCTCCGCCCGCATAATGTGTACTGGTATCTTGATTTACTTGTTTGTACGAATATACAGGGTTTTTTGGCAATGGTTATAATGCTTATAATTTTCATTTAGCAGACAACTGTGTTACAATCGCTGCTTGATGTATTTTATCAGGTGGAAGTTGCTAGCGTCTTGTTTTATATAATGAATAAAATTATAAAACCATCCGGGAGTCGAACCCATGAGCTCAAACTATGTGAGAAAGACCACGTCAGTTATCAGTAGCAGCAGATAGCAATGTCCTCGTGATTGATTTCGGCCATAGTGGCCTATCTCATTAAGCCTAGCTAACTGCGCACGAGTTGTTTTAGTGCACAAGTACGCTAGCAAATACAAGTGCACGCTATATTCTATTTTCTCTTATTACGCTATATTCTCTTAAAGTCCGAAAGGACGATACTTCGATTCGACCGGCAAGGTCAACTTGCAGTTTGAGGCACTGAGGTGCAACATCGCCAACTTCCTAACTCCCAGCTGCTACTGAGAATTTCTTATTATAACTGAAGCTTCTATTTATTTTGCTCGTGAGAAGTTCCATTAGAAATATGGCTTGTATAATATAATATAACCAGATATAGAAGTTATTATATGTTACTACAAAAAAATATTTTCTAAAACGAGCTATCTAAAATGTTGAAATAAAAAAATCTCAATAGGTAATATGTAATTTCGTTTTTTTTTAAATAGCAATAAATGAGCGCTTGGCTCACTTTGTAGTGACCCTATTTGCTGTGGCAGCGTTCGTGCACGAATGTTTGTACTCCAGTCATGGGTGTTTATATTTATAATATGTATGTATTTAAAGTTATATATGTGTAGTGTATCAACTATCTGGTATTCATAACACAGGACTCGTAGCTTACCATGGAACTAGATGGTGCTGTGTGTTAATTTTACAACATATTTATTTAAATATTTAAATAAAATAATTATAAAAGAAAGAAACTTTATAAATAGTTTGTGAACAACCAAACAGACAGATTGACCTTCACCTTTCAGTATAACATCTCCATAATAATCAAATTATAAAGAAATAGAGCAGATGGCAAATATAAATCGAATAATTATCGAGAGCATAAATCTTAGTTCGTACTAGTAATATAGACCGTGACTTTTGAATGTTCCGGGTTATAAAATATTTGTGTTCAAGGAAATATCTCATCTTTTGTGTTGTTAATAGTTCAACACTGTCAATGCGAGTAATAAAAAACGTGAAAGTTTTGTGTATTTGTTTGTCATATGTTCATGTTTAAACCGGATAACAGATAAAATTTACCAAGGATTGCATTTTGGATGCTGACATCTCCGTAAAGGTGAGGAGGGAGAATACCTTAATTTTTGTTTCAATAACCATGCGAACGAAGCCGCGGACAAAATATATGTAATTAGCAACTCACCCTCAGTTCGCTCGGGTTCTCTCTAGGTACGTTTTAACGGTTAGTATGGAATAGATAAAATTATATAAGTATACATAGGTATAGAAAAGTAGATAAGTATCTACATGAAAAAAATATTAAAATTATATCGTTTACTTGAGAAATGATTGGTTCCACAATAAAACTTCTAACTCCCCCCCCCCTCACCTCCCTTGTTACCCCCTTAAGAGATATTCTTCGGAATAAAAACTTTTCCATGTCATTCCCAGTGTCTCAAAGTACGAGCATCTCCATACTAAATTTCATTTTAATCGGTTCATCGGATTAAGCATGAAAAGGTAACAAACAGACAGAGTGTCTCGTATTTTCGCATTTATAATATTAGTATGGGTTACCAAATTTAATACGTCCAGGTAAATTTGTAAGAAATAATCAAATTTCTAAGAAATCTATTGTTAACTGTAACGCCGGCGTGTCCGCGGTCGTGGAGGGTTTAATCAAATTCAGTTCAGTTGGTTTAAATATGAAAATGCAACAAACAGACAGAGTGTATAATGTTATGATATTATGGTGTATGGTTAGCTATGGATACTGTCTACATATCAAACTGGCTGTCGTTTGCAAACCATATTAAACCTGTTATAACAAAGTAACCTTACTCGATATCGTTGTTCTTGATTCGAATATACTGTTCAATGAGTTTCCTGTGGTCAATCGATCCAATTCCCGATTAAAGAGATTTTTTATTTCAGATGTTTTTTTGAACATCAAAATTTCCAGGCTACTGTCAGTATATTATTTGGTTTTTTCGTTATTAATAAAAAGTTAGGAAAGTAAAGGAATATAGGTTAAATTCTTCAAGAAAAATAAAAAAATAATTTAATTAAAAATATTAAATTATAGGTATATATTTGAAAAATATATTATATTGACCACACGTTTGGCTCAGTTTGTAGTGACCCTACTTGCTGTGTCAGCGGTCGCGGGTTCGAGTTCCGCTGGGGGCATTCATTTCCGTGATGAGCACAAATGTTAGTACTTCAGTCATGGGTATTTATATTTATTTATAATACCTATGTATTTAAAGTTATATATGTATGTGCAGTGCAAACTATTTGGTATCCATAACACACGCCTCATAGCTTAACATGGAACTAAATGGTGCTGTGTGTTAATGTCCCAACATATCTATTTATTTATATGGTAACAGATATCACCACTCTCTCTCTACCCGCATGGAAATAAACAAATTTTAGCTGTTTAATAGCTAGTATAAATAACATTGTTATTATAAGCAGGAAACTATGTTAGTCAATATGATTACTTCTTCATATTTCTTAATGAATTAGAGTGACATTTGAAAGCTTTTCCTGGATTTTTTGTTGTTATTCGTCTATCTAAAAAGCGAGAAAAGCCGCAGATATAAACTAGTGTATGTCATGTTTGTACTTACCAGACCAAGTTATTTACACCTAAAAATGAAAAATATGTAAGATTATAATGAATAAATCTACGTGAGCTATATATTTGATACTAAAATATTCATGTGACCTTAATTTTATATGGAATTGGGTTCGTCTACCCGGATATCAACTTGATATTGATTTGAAAGATGGAAATATTTAAATGTAATTATAATATGTTCTTCTACGTGATATTGGCGAAGTAACCTGCGCTCAACTGACACGCTTTGAAGCCATTAACAAGAAAATTGAATTGAATTATAATCGCATTATTATAATCTATACTAATATTATTAAGAGGTAAAGTTTGTGAATTGTGAGTTTCTGACGTTGTAGGGGGTAATTTCTGGATCTACTGAACCGATTTAGATGAATTTTGGTAAGAAGATAGTTTGAGATTCTGGGAAGGACATAGGATACTTTTTATCCCGGAAATCATTCCTTAAGAGGGTGAGAATGGGGATGAAAGTTTGTATGGGGAATCAATCTAGGGACGAACCCGAGCGAAGCGACGGTGAGCCGCTAGTATTATATATGCGAAAGTTTGGATGGATGTTTGTCGTTCAATCACGCCAGAATGGCTGTGCGGATCTGAATTAAATATGGTACAGAGATAGATTATAGTCTGGAATAGCACATAGATTACTTGATGTCCCGAAAATGCACGTTTCCCGTGGGAAAGATTTATTTTCGTTTTTCACAAGGGACGAACTCGAGTTTAACGAGAGTGAGTCGCTACTATGTTATAAAGATCATAATATATAAATATATTTTTTTTCCAGATTATTACCCAATCTTTTACCTGACACTTTTTTCTTCTATACCTGTTACAAAAGCAGATTAATGCAGTATGTTCGTAGTATAAAGTAAAGAAACACAATAAATAATAAAATGCAGTTTAAAACTTTAATCATGAATGAGCTGAGATAATAACTTTAATTTTCATTAGCAAAAATAGAAGAAGTCGCGAGTTCGATTCTCAGAAGTACTTATCTTGATCTGGAACAAAACATTATAGAGAATATCATCCAACCAGTGAATGATTACTATACAACTATTCATTAATCCACATTATTCTGCAGTTATTGTTTTTACAGCTGCAAACTGGCCTACATAACTATTAAGTAACTTATCATAGTTATCCTACTAATATTATAAATGCGAAAGTTTATGAGGATGTATAGATGTATGGCTGTTTGTTACTCTTTCACGCAAAAACTACTGAATGGATTTTAATGAAACTTTACAATAATATAGCTCGAACATCAGAATAATACATACGCTACTTATTATAACGGAAAATATACGGTTTCCGCGGGATTGATTTGTTTTTGTTTTTCTAATATGATATAATTGTACAAATAGATGATAGTGTTCTATTACTTTATAAGATACTTAATTCTATTAAAAAAGAAATAATATAAAAATATTCGATAATAATATTCTATTTAAAATATAATTTAGTAACTGGAATGAATAGTTTCGTTTATCAAAACGTAACGTTAAGCTCCGATTTGATAAATGCACATATGATTATTTCCATATTTGGTTTAATTTTTGTTCCTACAATATATGTATTTTATGTAATAAGTATGTAAATTATGTACATAATATATTCTAGCATAATAATTCTGATAAAAAATAAAAATATTATTTTACCTGCAAGAAAACGGAAAAAGGGTCTTCACTCACCATAGGTATCATTATATTCTTTTATATATGCCTGTAATGACAACAAAAATGTCCAGCGAGCCGTAAACTAAATTGGCATGGCGGGTGATTATCTGAACAATAGCCAACATATACATAAAATTAATTATGTATGATAAAAACTGATTGAATTCTTTGTTTAGATATGTGGCTTCGTAATTTATATTCATGCTAGCATTCAATACTAAACGCATACCAACACGCAACAAGCAAAACACAGTATAGTATTAAAAATATTTATTACAATACTGTTTTATAAATACATACTAATCTATATCACTTAGGGCTGGATCTCGTTAATGCTGTTCACTTCGTTTATTTCGTCGGGAATATCGCGGACGGTTACTTCTTCACGATTAGATGGAGTAGTTGCTTCCTTATTATCATCATCATCAGCATCAGCTAAAGTGGCTGGTAGCCCTGTGGTAACTGGTGACTTGGCTTCATCGATTTCTATCGGGGCCACATCACTATCTTTTACCGGGACAGCTTCACTCTCTTTTACCGGGACAGCTTCACTCTCTTTTACCGGGACCGCATCACTCTCTTTTACCGGGCTCACATCGCTTTCTGAAAGCGAGGCCACATCACTCGCGTTTACTTGGGCATCCTCTGGCTTTTTGTCCTTTTCTACTTTTTCTTCATTATTCCATGACTCCGTACTTTCGACAATCGGAACTTCTCTTTCAACGACCTTTTCCTTATCAGCATCAGCACCATTTATTGGGGCTGTGATAATCAAATACTTGTCAGCTGTTACCTTTGCAGTAACATCTGATGCGCTAGCGTTGATTGGCAAAGAGTATGTGTGTATGAATTGGCTAGCAAATAAATCGTGATCGTCTTGTTTAGCTTCATGGGCCCCTTGTACAAGGATGAAGTCGCCTTTCACTTTAACTTTCAGGTCGGCCAAGCTGTAATCCTTCACACTAACGATAACTCTGAATTTATCATCATCAGATTCAATCCTCGGTCCGATGTCAGCGAAGGCAGAGAACAGCTTTGTCAATGGCGCAAATATGTTACCAAATGCCGGAAACCTGAACCATGGTGATGGATCGTCGAAATCGGTGTCGGTTATTGTTGTGATAGGTCGCGGAAAGAAGCCGTCATCATTCGCGGGATAAGCAGCCGTTAGAGCTGCTAATGCAAAAAATACAAACAATCGCGACGAGAACATTGTGTAGACGTGCGTTTTACGCCGTTATGTCATAAAAACTGCCGGCGGCGCGGGAGTTTGAGGCTATATACCTGAGGGGGCGGGGAGAGAGCGGGGCAAGCGCATCGCCGACCGCTATGACGATATCACAAAGACTTTGAAAACTAGATGAGACATTGTATGATTCATTTCATGTTGTGAATAAAACAAAAAGTAATTAATAATGGAAATTTTCGATGTAATTTATTAACTTTTTTATGGTGTTTACAACTGAATGTTTAGGTATAGTTAGTTAGCTTGAAAATATTAAAGTCATAAACGTTCAGTTTTTATGTGCAATAATAATTTATTTAAAAGGTATTATTGGTTACTAATAAATCATAATTTATTTATTACTCATACTCTTTAAAAAAATTTTATTAATTATAAAATTTCAGGTTTATTTACTAAAAATAAATATACTTAAATAATATGTATATAAAAAAGGATAAATATATAATTTATATTTCTCTTTAGCTCTATTCATTTCATTGCAAATAGACCGATGGAAGAAATGATTTACACTCAATTTTTGAAATCGGACCCGTCATATTATGAAATGAAAGTAAATGTACTGTGATAAATAATAAAAAATGTATGTATGTAGGTATATGTTTATTAATTCAGCTTTTAAATTCGGCTTCGGTTATAGAGAGTAACATAGGCAACTTTTATTTTAGAAAAAGAAATAGAGTTCCGTTCAAAAAAATTAAAAGGTACCTAGGGACGAACCCACGCGAAGCGAGGATGAGTCGCTAGTATATACTTATATATATATATATATATATATATATATATATATATATATATATATTATATATATATGTTTATATATATGTATATATAATACTTAAAAGTAGCGAATCATAAAATACATATCAAAGACATATCCATCAACCAGTCATCTTTAACAAGCGGCGCGCGACCTTGGAAGGCTCTAGATTCTAGAGTAATCCAACTATGTTAAATTAGCTCATTTTTCTTCAAACGCATCCACATTTATCTGTTTTACGTGACTAAGATTTGCTGATTTAAGCATATATACTGTAAAATAACTGTACACGTTCGTTTCGTGATTAAAACTTATTATAATACGTGTTTGGATTTCCTAATTTCCTCATATAATATCAGAAATTTGAATATTTTGCTTTACACTTCAACTCCTAAGCCAATTTTTTTTTAATTTGACAAACACTGACATATGGCGTGTAAAAATAACAAATATTTATTATCCCCATCAATAACATGATTCCTATGGAATAACTGGAAAACCGATATTGCATAAGTTTTTAGAATAACTACGTAAGAGAGGAATTAGTGAAACGCAATTAATTATAAGTAATATATGTCGATAGTTCACCGGAACATGGGTGGTGTGTATATTGCGTCGTTGCCAAGTTCGATTTTAATTGGAGGCAAATGTTTTTTAAATCATAATTATACCTATATCAATTTATTGCCTCGGTGGTGTAGTGGCTAGCATGTACGGCTGCACACTCGGAGGTCCTGGGTTCGAGTCCCGGGTCGGGCCAAGTTTAGTTATTGAGTCTTTCTGTATAGTAAGTCTCAGTAACACCCCAGGGTTGGAAAGTCAGCGGTGTTAACTCTCACTGGTCGTGTCGAGTGGTCGTCCCACCAGAGTATGAGAGTGACAGGAATAGAGAGTGCACGTTGTGTCTGCGCGTACACTTGTGCACTATAATATCTCCTGCGCAGTTGGCTAATCTCAATGAGATTGGCCGCCGTAGCCGGAATCGGCTAGGAGAACATCACCATCATACCTATATCTAAGTCTATATATGTCTAAGTACTTTTTAATTTAGATATCGTCTGTTTGTCTGTCAATTTAATTGCACTTCATTTGAGATTGATTCAAAAAATGTTAAAAACATTTTTAAGGTATTTTTTAATTTTATTAGGTCCGTAATATGATAGTACTTTAAATAACATATGGAAACATCAGGTAAATAATGAAATGATCAATATGTAATTTTCTGGCTGATTTCGGCCACGGCGGCTAAAATCCCTGAGGCTAGCCATCTGCGCAGGAGGCGTTTTTGTATACAAGTACGTGACAAAATTACTAAACTTGTCTGATCCGAGATTAGAACCCAGGACTTCCGTATAAGGTCGTTGCCGTTGGTAAGTCTGCCTGTCTCTATGTCTGTCGGTGTTCCAGCTAATCTCTGAAACGGATGGACCAATTTTGACGGAACTTTCACTGGCAGATAGCTGATGTTATAAGGAGTAACTTTGGCTACTTTTATTTTAGAAAAAAATCAGGGTTCCGCGCGAAAAAGTTAAAACTAATGATATTGAGACCAAATCCGAGGGACGCACTCGAGCAACGCAAGGATAAATTGCTAGTTATCTATATATCTATATATATATATATATATATATATATATATATAATAAAATTCTAAGTGAGCCGAATATGCACATTAAACATTTTTTTCAAAATCTTATTAAAATAGACATTATTATCGATACAGAGGCCGAATCTATAGTTTTTAAAATTCTTGTCTTGTCTGTCTGCCTGTCTGTCTGTTACCGCATCACGGAAAAACCACTGGAGGGATTTTGATGAAATTGGGTATGGTGATAGCTGGTTATCCGGGTCAATATATAGGATACTTGTTACTGCGGGATATAGTAGGATATAGAATACTTTTTACTCCGGGAAAATGTATCATTTCTGAGAAAAAATACAAAAACTGCAATTTAAGAGTATACTAATATGTAAAACCAAAGAATTTGGTTTTTGGTCATCTAAACGCTGGTGGAGCCGCGGGCAATGCTAGTTTATAATATTAGTAAGATTATGTACAACTTCCGATATCCAAACTATAGGGGCAAAAATTTAAATTATATTTAAAGAACAACTTCAGTAAAAGAACCAACTAAAGTTATCAAAAGGATTTTTATGCTCACGAACTAAGAAAAACTTTGCTAGAGTTTTCTTGAAAATGTACATTTTCTCTAAAATTAACTTTTTTAACAGTTGTAAGTTGTAATTGCTGTTAATAATAACTCTTTTATAAATTGTCTTTTGTTGTTGTACTTTTGTTGATATTAGGGATGTAGATCTGTTTGTTCGTTATTAACGCCGGGCTTAATAAAATATCTATCCAGTCTTTTTTTTTATATTACTAATATTTTTGTTCTAACAAGGCTGTAGTAGCCCAGTGGTAACGCGCTCGCTTGAGAGACCAAGTGAAGCGGATTCAAATCCCAAATCACGCACTTCTGATCTCAGGTACGAATATTTTTTAACACGAGCACCACTTGTCTTACGGTAAAGGAAAATATCATGAAACCTATATGTCTGAGAAAACCTAGCAAGTTTTCGAAAGACCCGCAATTGGCAAGCGTGGTGGACTACAATGTTTTGTTTTAACATTTTATTTGTCACTTACGCTATAACAACACGTTACAAAGAAACAACATTGACTCAGAGGTAAGTCTGAAAACTGAATGAATCATAAAAAAATATCCATATTGATAATTTTAATGTTTTAGTTTAATGCGTATGAAACTGGTGTGTTTTACTTTAAGACTTACGAGATTTTACTTGTTCTATTTTTTACATATTCATTACACATATAAATTTGCTATTTAAGATATCTGTGAACATAACTCTTGATTATTCCTAGACTGAATTCTGGAAAACTTTTTCTCGTTCAGGAGTTTGATAGTTTTACAATCTGCACGTGTTAGGAAGAAATAAATATGACGCACTCATATTTATGGGATGCAAAGCATGTAGAATGTAAGTGTTACCGACTCGTCGATAAAGGCTGCGATAGAAACTGATGATGGTACTAAATCGAAGGATTCATCAGACCGTCCAGAAATCCATATTAATATTATAAATGTGAAGGATGGATGGATGTTTGTTACTCTTTCCCGCCAGAATGGCTAAACAGATCTGGATAAAATTTGACACAAAGATAGATTACAGTCTGTAATAGTAAATAGGTTAATTTTTATCCCGAAAAAATGCGCGGATCCCGTGGAATTAATTTGTTTTTGGGACGTACCCAAAGCGAAGCGAGTGTGAGTCGCTAGTAAGAGCTAAATGTTAAAATTTAACAGTATAAATCTTTAATGCAATCGTTGCTCGTATTCGAAATTGAAGCAATATCCTTTGTACACGTGTAGTATATCAGTTACTACATTCTGCACGTATCGCAACTTATCTATCACCGTTATGATTATAGCAACTGTACTTGTATAACTTTTAAAATACAAAGTGTTCAAGTCATAATTTTAAATTTACTAAAATGAAACTAAGCTTTCATAACAGAAATTAATCTGTATAATAAAGCTGAGGCGTAAAAATTCAATTAAAGCTTCCGTAGAGCTGTTCTCGTTTTATTTGAATTCACAATTTGGTTTGCTTTTAAGTGAGATGATTCTGTGAAACCGTATTTATTATTTCTGTAAGAAAATTTATATTTACTAGTGTTCGCCCAGCGATAGAAATTCAACCATAAACATCATTGTTTTTTTTATTGACAACACTAAATCTCGTCAATAGCTATTACACAAAAAAAAAGGAAAATCGGTTGACAAACAATGGAGAAAAAAGTACTGGACTGTTTTGTTTTTGCCTATTTATATATATCTTACATAACTCTATTTATATTTTACCTTATATTATAACTAGCGACTTAACCCACACTTCCCTCGGGTGCTTTCCCACTTCCTTCATCTACCAATGTACTTTTTATCCAAAATCCAAAACACTGTGAACGAGTAACAAACCTCAGACTAAGAAATAAAATAGACTGAGTGTCATATAAATATACATGAAGCCAAACAATGTTGTAAAAAAATATACATAAAATATTTTAAATACATTTTAATAAACAAAAAAATCTGAAAGATTTTATCATAATTTTTTTTTAAATAATCTAATATTATGCTACGAGTCTCTTTCAAGGGAAAGAGTAAGAAGGGAACTAAGGTTTAAAAATACAAAAGAATATATATTTTATTTATTTAGTATTCATATTTTATTCTCAAAAATTGTAAATTAACGTCTAATACTTATATAAAAAAAATTCTATTCTTTGAAGAAAGTAAACGAGATCGTTTACTTTCTTCAAAGAATAGGTATGGCAAAATCAAGAATAGTAGCTTGAACCGAAAATCACGCTACTATTTTCGACTGTGACATTTCTTGGCGAGATCCATCTATATAATTATTTAATCTGTGACATATACATACATACAAATTTTCGAATTTATAAAGGCATTAAGATAAGATTTTTGTAATTGAGACAAGACAATGAGTTAAATGTCAGTAAAATCTTAATTTAGTTTACTAACGAGGGTAATTCTTCGCTGTTAAAGTGTCATTTCCGTTTTCGATATAAAAGCAATAAAATAATACTAAGTTATTTAAACAAACGATATACACCCTTTCAATAAATAAAAACAAAAAAGCCTTTTATTTCTTGTATTTCAACTAATCATCATTTCTTATAGTTTTTTATCTACTTGGGGCTCTTTTGCCACGGTTTTGCTATTTTAGGGGTTTTTTGTGTTATTTCTCACGTGAAGCCCATTGAAAGTCGTCGGTGGATGAAGAGAAGGGATTCCTCTATATCCTTAGGCTTTTGGTGATGGCAATCATTTGTCTGGTTAAGTGTTTTTTGTTGTTTTCTTCCAATTTTCATTCTATTTTACCAACTTTAAATATGTTAATAAATAAATGAACACACAGCACCATCTAGTTCCATGGTAAGCTACGAGGCCTGTGTTATAGATACCAAATACTTGATACACTACACTATAACTTTAAATACATACAAATTTTAAATATAAATACCCATTACCGGAGTACAAATATTCATGCTCATGAGTCACGAAATGAATGCCCCAGCGGAACTCAAACCCGCGACCGATGGCACGTGAAACGTGTCCTCAAAACAGGTTTCTCGAATACTTTAAAAGTTTCTGGAATGTGTTTATTCAGGATTTTATCGAATTGGTGACGCCACTTGCGGGCCGAACGTAACCTTTTTTACTTGCATGCAATTGTTGTTCAAATTATTTCTTAAACCATTCACTGCTAGAGCAAAACCGGCAGTATTGCTTGTACTTATAGCTAAGAAATAAAGCTATATCCATACTAATATTATAAATTTGAAAGTGTGTTCGCTTCTTTGTCTTTCTTTCACGTCAAAACGGAGAGATGGATTGGTGTGATATTTTGTATGGAGATAGTTGGAGGGCTGGAGAGTGACATAGGCTACTTTTTACCAAGAGAGAGATTATCTAATACCCACAATACAATCCAAAAAAATATTTATGATCGGAATGTCTTAAAACTTGGTATTAATGCTCTTCAATACAATTAAATAAACATATGTTTTAGCATTTTTCATCATTCATCCTATAAGGGGGTAAAACAGGAAGTGAAAATTTGTGTAAAACTACCCTTTTAGAGATTTTTTTTGTAGTTTTAACGCGAGCGAAGCAACGGGTTCTGCTAGTATAGATATAAATAATTATCATTCAATTCTAATAAAATGAATGACTGAACAAATAACGAATAGAAGGAAAATATTAACTCAGTATATAACAATAATATCGAGGTTTTGTCCGTTTGTTAATGGGCTTGTTATTGTTATGTCTAAGACTGTCACTGATTGGATATTTCCTTTGTAAATCTTCTTATGTTTGAGAAATGACTAAGTAGAGAGAATGTTTTGAAACAAATAATAGGCATTAGCTCATTAATGAGGGCAAAGGAAGTAGTTATTATATTATGTATGCTCGCTATTTAACTTTTGTTGGTTTGTTTTCATGTTCATTGTTCATACATAGGTGGTGTAGTAGTTTATTGAACAGGATCCCAGAAAATGTTCAAAAGGCTTCTATCGCCAAATTCAAAAAAAAAAAATTTTAAAGAACGTTTGTGCGCTAAAAGACTATTATACTATAAATGATTTTATAGAAGATGGCACACCTTGGGAATGAAATGATCGCCTGCAGGCTACTTCAACTTGATGGAAATATTGTAAATTATAATTTTACTTTAAAAATTGATAACGAGTTAATATTAGTCCCGCTGAGTTTCTTTCGCCAGTTCTTCTCAGGTCTGAGGCTTCTTCTCTCCGAACTGGTAGTAGACTCATGACGTTCAGTGAAAAATTGTAATAATTTAATGCTGAATAAAATATTTTGAATTTGAATTTGATATATTCACTAGTTTTAGACGGGTTTTTTTATTATATTTTTTATTGAAAAGGGCAAGTTTTAGTAAAGGTTTTACATATTCCCACATATAAATACCCTTAAGGGAAGAGTAAGTCAGTGAACCTGTTTTTTTAAATATATTTATACATACGTGTTATAGTATATATAACCTTTTGATATAGATTAATTACGGTTTTATGGCTTGATTTTAGGGTTATTCATAGTACCTATGTGACCCTTAAAATATATTATTTTAGTTCAATATTGTCTTGTTTGATTTAGATGATTACGTAACGAATCAGACTTGTTCACAAAATCAAAAAAATACCTAAAAGTCATGATATGTGAATTCCAAAAACTTGTACTCTTGTAGAACATGATTTGCAAGATTTTATTTATTCTTTCGAATTAATTGAGCGAATTTTGGAGTTACTGGCGCTGGTTTTTACCTTAATTATACCTTAGATTCAGTTTAGGACATACATAGAATGTGCTTCTGTAACATATTAAAAATAATGGCTATACATATAAAATAAAATAAAAATTACTATCAAATTTCCTTAAAAAATAAACAGCTTTCGTTCAATTCAATTCTTTTGTTAATGGCTTCAAGACGTGACAGTTGAGCACAGATTATTTCGCCCATGTCACGTAGAACGGAGAAGACACGAGGGACTTTCATAGTTATTAACTCGATTTTTTTACTGCATTTTATACTTATTATATGTTATCAATTCATACTTATTGTTAGCAAATTAAACCGAATTATAAAGTAATCAAAACGTTTTTTTTTAATAAATATAGCTGACTTGAAGGCATAATAATATAGGAACAGCTTATTTATATTATTCATTTACAATAGATACCTAATAAGTTATTTTTGTTCTTAAGACAATGCCAGACGCAAGGTCAAGTAAATCTATTTAGTTTAATAATTCTATTTGTATGAATATGATATCACAAATTGGTATATAATATTTTGACTATGATAAATAAACTTATTGTTCTAGATACATCGACCAATATAGGTATTATTAATCTTTATATGTATTATTTACACTGAAAATATTATCAATATTTGTTCAGTCTACAATTTCCATTTGCAAACGTGACATTTATGTATATTGCAAACCCACATATGTAGTATTGCTAGAAAAAAATCTAAGTTTTTTTTTTATTTTAATGTTTTATGCTTCCGGTGACACATAAGGCATTAAAATTACCATGATAATAAAAATAACTCCGCAATGTTAAATGAGTCAGGCAGATATGTGACATTTAAAAATTAGCAATGGAAATACAACATCTATTTATATATTTTAAATAAAAACTATCTTTTAGGATTTTTTCGCGAATTTATTTTGATTTGTGGTTCCCGACGTTTCGAATGCTTTACAGCAATCATGGTCACGGGAGAGACTGATTGAATATGGAATATAGAATAATAAAGCTAACTAAAATTATATAAAATGTTTAAAGTTAAAAGTTAAAATATTGTAAGGTACTTTAGTGCCATTTTTCAATTTTAAAATTCATTTTGTTAATTGTGGGTAGGCTGTCTGTAACAACTATAATAATACCTTAGAGACATCTAACACCTCAGTCTCTCCCGTGACCATGATTGCTGTAAAACGATTCGAAATTCGAAACGTCGGGAACCAAAAATCAAAATTAATTCGCGAAAAAATCCGAAAAGATAGTTTTATTTAAAATGTCAAGTATTCGCGTAAATCTAAGAAAGTATTATCTATTTATATATTTTTTACGTTTGCATGAAATATACATACGAGTAGTAATATAATTTTGTGTAAAAAAAATATTATTGTTTTTGGTTATTATATATTTTTTTAAATTTTTTTAAGACATAAAAATTTGCATTATCAGAGGTGATTGCCTTCTCTAAAGATACCCACACTGCACACAGGCTTTATAGACTTTATATAGCCAATTTTGATCAATAAAACTTTAAATGAACTTGTATATTAATATTTGAATTGTAAATATTTTATTAATGTTTGAATACAAGGTGAAATGAAAAATACTCAGCAGCAAATCATTTTTATTAAATGCTGCTTTTATATCGTGGTAATCGAATCCGTATTTAGGGTTCCGTACCCGAAGGGCGCCAACGGAACCCTATTACTAAGCCATCGCTGTCGTCGTCCATCCGTCCGTCGGCCAGAGGGCTGTATCTCATGAGCCGTAATAGTTGTAGAGAGTTGAAATTTTTACAGTGTGTATTTCTATTGCCGCTATAACAACAAATAATAAAAAACCAAAAAGACCGCCTCGCACTTGACCGATTTTTATTAATTAAAAATACACCTACAATTTACTATTAAACCTATCAATATACTGTACGTTTACAAGAATAACATTTTGTATTTTTTTAAGATTCACTTTTATGTAACTTACGGCTTGACGCACTGAGTTTTTTCATTTAAAACTAAATTACCACCTGCCTATTTTAGCTATTACTTTTGTAGTATTAACGTCAGCACAAAAATTTTATTCTTTTTTAGATTTACATGAATATTTGACATTTTAAATAAAACTACACTTTTGAATTTTTCGGCGGAGACATTTTGATTTTTAGTTCCCGACAATAAATTCACTAATGCAAAAGTTTGTAACTGTGTGAATGTGTACTGTGCGTCATAAGTTCTTCTGTAGAAGAACTGAACAGGTCGTCTTCTTCTTCTATAAAAGAAACGAAAAAAAATGATTCACTGGATGAGTTAAATTTAAGATGGCTTAAACATAGGCTATTTTTTATGACTGTAACTACCACATGAGCAGAGACGCGTGCATAAGCTAGTTATGCAATAAGGGAATTCCACTGTTTTCTTAGTTATTTCGCATAGCTGATAAACTTTTAATGACCTAGAAAATATTTTCCAGGTGTTATAAAGATTTCAAAACTAAAAAATTCAACTTCGCAAACAAACACAAAAGTTGATTTTTAAACTTTGGTCAAAGTTGGTTACTAAGCTTTTTTATTATCTCGCTAATTAACATTTATCTTAGATATATTCCTTAGTTACGAGCTACGAGTACGTTCCTTATAGTCTAATTTTTAATTCGACGGAGTTCTGACATTTCAGAAGTGTTGTCAGCTTTGAAATATTGTCACTAAAAACGGAAAGTATTTTAGCAAAATAAAAAAATAAACCTTTCCTAAAGTTAAGGTTTCAATTAGAAAAACTAAGACTTAAAAATTATTGATAACTCTAAAATGGTAAAAAAAAATTTTTTTAATTGTCTGTCAAATAATCCATAGGTTGCAAGCCTTTTTTAGTAAAACCCCTTTGCTTGTAAAATGTTTTCTTTTACTCTATATTATTCATTTAACCATTAAAAATTTACATTATAGTTAGCGTGCATTGATTGCACAAAACAAAGACTATTTACAATGTCATACATATAGTTTACTTGATCTAATTCTGTTTCATATTTTTTGTTATTTTATATAAAAAAAATTCAAAGCAGAAAAAAAGTTTATGATATCTGAATTGTCAAAGAATGACAGCTGTCATATTTCCGTGGAATTAAAAATCAGACTTTAGGTTGCCTCATGCAGACATCATTGAGTAATATTTATCGTTAAACGCCAGATTTAGATATTATATAATATACATTTTTTAACTATTATTTTAGCTCTATTCCACTAATCACTTTATTTTCCTACAATCCTACAGAGTTGTGAATATTAGATTATGTAAAAACGGTTGGTTCAGTTCCGATGATTATGATTACTGCGGGAAAATATCTCATCTTTGAGAAATCTATACTAAACGTTAAAACGTAACCAGGGACGAACCCGAGTGGAGCGAGGGTGAGTCGCTAGTATATTATATAAAAAGGAGTTAAATATTTAACTTTAAGACGAAGCTTTAAGAAGCTAATTAGAGAAATCTAACTCGACGTACTAAAAGTATTAGTACCTCGAGTTTGAAACACCTGCTATCATAAAAATGCACTTAATCAAATTATACATTTTCAAACTTACTTATTGCTTGGAGTCTGCAATAACAATAAAGTTTCTCCATCCGGGTCTTGTGAATGTTAAATAGGATTTGTAGGTACTGAACTTAGTTAATCTTACTAAACTTATGCTGATTAGAGCTTGTTCGTCTATCTAATATATTTAAACGAGCAATTCTTGTATATTTATTTATTTACACCGGCGATCTCGGAAACGGTTCTAACGATTTCGAGATGAAATTTGGTAGGTATGTGAGGGTTTTCGGGGGCGAAAAATCGATCTAGATTAGTCTTATGTCTGGGAAAACGCGTGTTTTAGAGTTTTCATGCGGTTTCCTTTCGCATTATTCCACGCAAAGTATGGTTGTTAATTTCGCACGCTCGGGAAAAAGCATTATAGTTATGCGGCCAAGGTGCAAGATTGACAATCACAGGTGTCTGGGGTCGAAACCCGGTCGGATACAAAGTTTTTACTTTTGTTTTTTTTTTGTATTTAGTATTTAAAAAAAAATGAAAATTGTACTCTTGGCTAAAAGCTCCAAACTAAGCTGGGTCGCTCAGGTACTAAATAATAGTTGGGGTAAAAGAACGTATTTTATGATTTGAATGGTTTTGGATAAATAAATTTGCCTAATTTAAAAAAAAAAACTCTAATAATAGTCGAAGTCGACCATAATCATGATTGAAAATTTCATAAAATCTTAGCTGTTTCCAAAAAAAAATATGGATGACCTCGTTAATGGCTACTAAACATAAAAAAAGAATATCGATTGACAGACAGAGGACAAAAAGGTACTGAGCTGTCTTGTCTTTGTCTATATAGATCTTGAGTTACATTTTGAAGAAGGTAAGATGTGGGACTGTTATAAAATTTTTACTAAAGGGTTTTTACGGAGAATTTTCTGAAAGAGAAATACGTAAGGTCATGTTTAATGAGAACTATATAGATATAAACGTTTCAAAGCAGACTAGCCAAACTAAATACAATAAATAAAGTAAGTTTGTTACTCCTTCTGAAATGGCTTAACGGATTCGTATTAAAGTTACTACACAAATAAAGAAGATATTATACAAATATTTCAATTCAATTATCTTGTTAAAAGCTTTAAAACTTGCCAGTTGAGCACAGATTACTTCGCCAATATCACGTAAAATGGAGAAGACACGATGGATATGAACAGTTGGAGACTATATAAAATATGTGCTGGAACACGTAGTAGTCACTATTAGACACCTTCGAGCGAAACGATAGTAAATCATTATAAAATAATTATGACATAATACCTACTGACTCGCGCTAGTGTCATAGGTTATTCTTTGTTCGGAGTTCGAAAATAATTACACAAGGCACAAACTCATGCCGATCATTTTTTTTTTTGTTCGTTTATTGTTATCTTATAATAAAGGTTGGTAAATCCTTTATTAGTACGCTTTAACTTTGAAATACCGTCTTCAATGTTCTTTTTGGCATGTTTCAAGTACATGATTCATTTGTAAATCAAATTGTGGTACTCACGATACAGGCTTTGCCTAGTGTGAGTTACCCTCAGGTATAAAATATATTGAAAGCTAAATTTTTTGACCAATAAAGATTATTATTGTTATTATTATGATTTTTTTATAACAACTGTTACTTTAACAGGCTAAACAGTATCTCCTTGGTACAAGATCAAGGACCTCATTACCCTTATACGATCAAAAACCGGATTGCCATATACAGTGAGTGCACTAAAGTAAGGTATTTAAGGGCCATTCACACTATCCTGTCACATAAAACCTTTAATAAATCGAACATTCATTTGAGAGACTGGTAGCTTAAATATCTATAGATGTTAGCTATCTATAGATGTACCCTTAAGGTGAAGAAAAACATTGTGAGGAACTACTAATTTTCATGAAAGCTTTGTTGACCGACTTCATAAAAAAGGAAAAGCACTTTCAGATATACGAGTACGTTTTTATATAGATATCTGTGTACATTGTACATATATGATGCGATATTTTTACTATTCTTATTGCTTTTAAAACATAGGTAAAAAATCTACAGATCTCGTGTCTGCCACGACCTTCGGGTAAATTGAAAATGAATCTGCCAAATACATAAGGAGCTACACCGGAAAGTCACAGTCAGTTCGTGTCCTATAAACACAAGGAGAAATTAAACTGAGTTACATAAAACCAACTTATGCCGTCAATCTTAATTCATCGAGTTGAATCAATAGTGAGGTGCTGTTTTGTTTTTCTTCTGCTATCTTATTACCCATCCGTAAAAAGTTATGACGTTTTTATTGCGAATAGTTTGCTTAGCCTAAAGCTGGTGACAGTGTGGAGATGATGGATGGACACATGACCTAAGAAAGGTGGCTGGCAGTGGATGGATGCAGGCTGCCCAAGACCGGGATGGTTGGCGCTCTTTGGGGGAGGCCTTTGTTCAGCAGTGGACGGCGATAGGCTGATTGATGATGATGATGATGATACAAATGCTCTTGATTTAGCTCATATTAAACCATAAAATGAAACCTCCCATTTTTTTGATTAACCCACTTAAAAAGAGAATTAATAAGTAATAAACATATAAAAATATTCAGTAAATATACTACCGCTCAGGGTAAAAGAATAGGTATAAAGTAATTTTGAATTCTGTGTTAGTATTTATTTAAAAACCAATTAATGGAACGGAGTTCCTTATCGCAAGTTGCACTCGACACACTTGGCCAATAAGAGCTGGACGGAAAAAGTTTAAAATTTCGACCGTCACGACACTTTTTATTATTTAATAAGAGCACCCAATGTGACTTACACTAAGTAAGTAGTAAGTAGTTCGTATGCACTCTTATGATGGGACCCTACATATATAACAGACATTCCTTGGGGTCTGTGGTCCCCTAGTATTCGTGACAATTATTGCCACCAGATATTATGAGCTAAGTGCAGCCAAAGTAAAGGCAGTGGTAGCCCAGTGGTGACGCGCTCGCTTGGGAAACCGAGTGAACCGAGTTCAAATCCCGAGTTCAAATCCCGAGTCTCGCACCTCTGATATTTTCATGTGCGAATCATTTCTAACATGATTACCATTTGCCTTACGGTGAAGGAAAAATCGTGAAGAAACCTGCATGTCTGAGAGAACCTAGCAAGTTTTCGAAAGACATGTGAAGTCCGCCAACCCGCACTTGGCCAGCGTGGTGGACTATGGCCTGATCCCCCTCATATTGAAGGGA
This sequence comes from Brenthis ino, assembly GCA_921882275.1. NCBI lineage: Eukaryota > Metazoa > Arthropoda > Insecta > Lepidoptera > Nymphalidae > Brenthis > Brenthis ino. Next base: position 29,114,469 of record OV170226.1, read on the forward strand.
GGCCTGTGCTCAGCAGTGGGACGTTAGGAAAGACTGTATACAAGTGCAGACCATAATGTGACATCATCATAAGTACCAGAGGATCATAAGTGTTTTCGTGAAAATTCGTGTGCAATCTGTTCTGTTCACTTCTTTTCAGGTCTATCTTCAAATCGATGAGCTTCAGCGTACCTTACGTTGCTAGATGTTTAACGTTTATGATACCCTAGTACTCGTGATATTTTTTACATCTTAATTTATGATCAAAGCCCAGACAGTGTAATGAACTTGGTTCGCACCTGATGTCCACGACACCGACCTCCATTTTGGTGTACTTTTGAGCCCTTCTCCAGTAATTACATGTATAGAAAATTCTCTCATATTTTTTTATTTCACGCGTAGATCAAATATCGATAGTATTCTATACTAGGAAAATATTCAATGATGTTGCACTAATGGCCAATTTGCACTTAGCTTTGCTCACGATTTATCGTAATTGCGGTTTTTCCCCATATAATAAATAATTATATGCATAGTTATTATGTAAACAAATAACAACCATATTCTTTAGAATAAAAAAGTCTGATATTTTCTAGATCTCATCTATTTACGTAACTGATTAGATTTGCAGAGTGATTTATTGTTTATTATCTTAGTATTTTTATTATTTTTTATTTTTATTTTTATTTTATTTAATTCACCCGGCACAGTGGTTGAAATTCAACCATAATCATTATATATAAAATGTGTTGCCAAATGTTTTTTTTTGATAAACAAAAAATTGATAATCGGTTAACTAGCAGAGGAGAAAAAGGTACTGAATTGTTTTATTTTAACCTATTTACGAGTATATTAGTAATACTCGTATTAGTATCTCATTTGGCAGCAGTTTTAGTTTATATGATAATAATTTTTTTTTTCGAAATCTTTTTATAAATACTTGCCTTTACAGTATACTCGAAAAAAGTTAAATCTCTAAAAAACTTTAGAGAAAAAAAAACGACATTAGTTATTGCTACAATGTAAGCTTAAACTTAAAACCCTGGTCCGCCTGAGGATTGAGTTTTTGAATTGATTTAATATTTATTAGTTTAAAAAATTGAAAAGATTCAATGCAGATATTGTATAATTTTTTTTTAAATAACGGCTCTTGAGAAAATCTCCTTTTTAGATATCAACAAAAGTGACATCTACATACAAAAATGTATAGTATTAGTTTATAAATAAAAAAATAGCGTACATTACACATTATAAAAGCTTTATTATATTGAACGAGCCGATTTTTGTATATATATATATATATATATATATATATATATAAACTCGAAAACTGCTTTAACGATTTCAATGAAATTGTGTATTTAGATAAGGTTTTGCCTTTTAAGTTTATCTATAAAGGTGTCTTTTTTTAAAAAACGCCGAGCGAAGCTTGATCACCCAAGTAGTTATGAAACCTTTTCACATGATCACCCAGTCAGTATATTATTTCATAACATCCATAGTATGTTATTTTATAACCTTTTCACAAAACAAAAATCTACGTAGGTACATTCAAAGTACAACAGCCTTTCCACCTAAAACCATAACTAGATTCACACTATGTTTAACCTAAATTGATTTGGGTCTGTCCTAATCTCAGCTTAGCATGTTTGAAACATAAGCGGATAACCGCAATACTGTCAAAACAATAATAGTTTTTACTAACTCTTAACATTTCGTACTTAAGGCTAAGAATGTTATCTTGGACTTGTATACTTGTGTTCTCCGTGTGATCGAAATTCTAATTAATAATATATTTTCTATATATAACATATCCCTGTCTACGACATGAGCTATATTAAAAATAATACTTAGAGTTAAAGAGCCTGCCGTAAATAATGTAAGATGAATACTATAAGCAACACTTATATATCGAGGACATTTTCGATAATCATATAAATCAATAAAAAAAAAATTGAGTAAAACCTACTTATATATTAAAGAAATTGTTTCGCTCGAATCAAGCTCGAAAAAGCTCGACTATAAATACTAAATAAAAAAAAATGAATATCAGTTGACAAACAGAAGAGACAAAGATACTGAACAATTTTATTTTTGGCTATCTATACATACTAGTGATCGCCCCGTGGTTGAAAATTAGCCATAATTCATTAAGCTTGATCGATATTGAGGTTATTTTTATAGATAGCCTATAAAATCCAAAAGATTTTTTGCTTAGAAACGGGCCAATAGATTCAGAGATTTGCACGTACAGACAAACAAACTTTTCATCATTATATTATGTAAGTACTCATATAATATCGATGAAGGTTATCTAACGTCATGGCTACATCTTTTAACACTGAAGTAATTATATATAAATAAAATGCGCGAACGGATTCGGGGGTAAAAGAAAGTCAATAAATTTTGGATTTTAGCAGTCCTTCTCTATATAAACTTTAAGTATGCCAAAGCTCATACTTCTCCCCAATGCATCATCATCATCATCATCATCACCCTGCCCATTTCCCAATCACTTGGGGTCGGCGCAGTACATCTCCTGTACTGCTGATAGGATTTGGCAAAAGTTTTACGACCGGCCGCCTGCCTGACATCAACGCTCCTTGGGAATTTTCCGCAATGCAATATGCTTAAAAAGGGGTTCAAAGTTTTCTCTTCACGTATTAATAAATAGATTATAAGTTCTATTCGAATAAATATCTTTGATTTGAATAACTTATTGAGATAGGTACATTATCTAACATCATGTTTTGTCCCTTAAGAGCAAAACAATTATTCATGAACTAGCATTACCCGCGGCTTCGCTCGCGTTCAGATGACCGAAAACCAAATTCTTAGTTTTTACACATTAGTATACTCTTACATTGCAGTTTTTGCAATTTTTTTCAGAAATGAGATACTTTCCCGCGGTAAAAAGTATCCTATAAGTTGACCCGGATAACCAGCTATCATCATACCAAATTTCATCAAAATTCCTCCAGTGGTTTTTCTGCGATGCGATAACAGACAGACAGACAGACTAAAATTCTAAAAACTATAGATTTGGTCTTTGTATCGATAATAATGTATATTCCAAAAAGATTTTCCAAAAAATATTTAATGTACAGATTCGGCTTAGTTACAATTTTATTATATGTATAGTTAAATTACGCAGACAGATCCGCGGGCAAACGCTAGTTTCATTATAAAATATCTTCTGCCTATGACAACCTCTACATGGCTTTACATGACTTCACTGTATATGGAACTAAAAGCACGTGTATTGCCAAGCCGCATTTTTTAATTTATCACCTGAAAAATACTACATAAAAATACCAATAGACACTATTTTTCCTCAACTAGCCTTGTATTTTCTTTTAAATTTGGCTTAAAAACTAAAACTTTCTGATTACTTTATAATAGTTCATAATTTGTATGGAACAAATATAATTGAAAATTAATTAAAATGCATTAAACATACGGTCTACTGTGTGATTGTTTAATAATTCGATTGCTTTCAGTGATATCAAAACAAAAATTTCATTATCGGATAACAATAATTGCGTATTAATCGTAATTTATCTCCACATTTATACTAATATGGGCTAAATTACCGTCTGTTATTAAATTAATGGCAGTGTAATAAAACTATTTTTACTTATTACTATTACTTTACGTTTAATAAAATTGATTTATGAATTCTGACGTTTCAGGTGCCTTACATTATATTCATCGTAAGTTGTAATTATATGTAATCGAGGAAACCGAATATAGCAGGTTCTAATCCCGGGTCTCGCACCTCATAAGTAAAACAACTAATATAAATTACTTTTAAGAATCTAAAACTTTATAACCTTAGATTTGAACCAACGACCTCTTTTTTTTTTTACGTTGGGAAATGCATTTACGCACGACGTGTGGGACTCACCGGCGTAATACAGCCAGTACTACCCACTAAAACCCAACAAAACCTTCCCCCGTCTTAATGGGGCGTCGCAGGATCGCTTGCGCATTCAACTACGACGCCCCGACGGCAGGTCTGCCGAAGCAGACCACCACAACCACGGGGTTGCTCCACAGTCCACTCTGCTATCAGAGAAGTACCAGGAGCAACCCGCATGGTACACCGCCCCCCAAAGAGGGCCACCTCCCACCGCCCACCGAAGTGGGCAACCACCCTGTGCGTTTCTTAGCTTCGCGCCCGGTTGGATTGCCGGGCACTACTGAGCCCCCCCACCACGACAAGGTGAACGCACGTTGGGGGGGTGAACCAACGACCTCTGCCTTAACTAAACATAACTCAAGACGACATAAAATACCCGGTGAATCAGGTAATAACACATTACTCACGCATGCACTTACGTATGAATCGCTATAATATTACTAAATATTTATAGAATGAATGCGTTTTACTTTTAACACATACCAAATCAAACTACGTATAATTAGAATAAATGTTTATAATATGAAAATGTTTTAAATAAAACTATCTCTTCGGATTTTTTCGCGAATTTATTTTGATTTTTGGTTCCCGACATATTTGGTACCCGGATAATATTATATATTCAATTATAAAGCTAATTAAAATTATATAAAAATGTTTAAAGTTAAAATATTGTAAGGTACTTTAGTGCCAGTTTTCAATTTTTGAATTCATTTTGTTAATTGTGGGTAGGCTGTCTGTAACAACTATATAATACCTTAGAGACATCTAACACCTCAGTCGCTCCCGTGACCATGATTGCTGTAAAGCATTCGAAACGTCGGGAACCAAAAATCAAAATAAATTCGCGAAAAAATCCGAAAAGATAGTTTTATTTAAAATGTCAAGTAATCGCGTAAATCTAAGAAAGTATTATATTGAAAATGTTATTTATATCAATTGACATCAGATGTATCGAATACTTTCTTAGATTTACGCGAATATTTGATATTTTAAATAAAACTTTTTTTGGATTTTTTCGCAGATTTATTGTCATTTTTGGTTCCCGACGTTTCAAATGCTTTAGAGCAATTATGTTCACGGGAAGTACTAAGGTTTTAGATGTCTAAAAGGTTAATATATTATTGTTGCATACAGTACCTACTCACAAAACTACATATATAAATAAAATATATGGAAAAATAGAAAAACCCGACTGCATAAAAACTAACTAAAAATATGAAAACAAGTTTACGTTTTATCCTTACCACATATATGTCTCCCACTGCACATTACTTTATTCCTTCGTCAAGTTGTTGAATGATTTCCAATATGATTACCATTTGTCTTGCTTGGTCAGCGTGGTGGACTATGGCCAGATCCCCATTGTGATAAAGGGCCCGTGCCCAGCAGTGGGACGTTTAAAAGGGCTGGATACGATAAAAGCCTGTAATAAGCCAATTAGTACTCATAACCTATCAGTAAAGGTTTAAAATTTTGTGTGATAAGTAATAATAGGTATTTTTAGGTAGTTTTGGGCACAGTTGTATGTTTGTGTTTAATTGTATGTATGTCTTCTATGCATTCCTAAACCACTAATTATGCAATTGTGATGAGACTTACGTGTGGTTTTCCGTTTACATGAAAATTTACGTTATAAGTTTGGCCTCTATACAAACCTCCTGCATCATTCACTCGAGCAAAGCGAGAGAGAGACGATAGTAAATAAAAATGTTGTGACATTAACACACAGCACCATCTAGTTCCATGGTAAGCTACGAGGCTTACGTTATGAATTTCAGATAGTTACCAGATACACATAATATATAACTTTAAATACTCGTACATCCATATTATAAACTATCGACTCACCCTCGCTCCGCTCGGGTTCGTCCCTAAATCCGTTTTAACGTTTAGTATAGATTTCTCAGAGATGAGATATTTTCCAGCAGTGAAAAGTATCCTATATGTTGTCCCCGATAACCAGCTATTATCATACCAAATTTCATCAAAATCTGTACAGTGGTTTTCTCGTGATGCGTTCCTAGACAGACAGACAGATAGAGAGAAAAAATCAAAAAACCATAGATTCGGCCTCTGTATCGATAATAATGACTATTTCAATAAGATTTTCCAAAAAATATTAAATGTACAGATTCGACTCAGAATTTTATTATATGTATAGATATAAACACCCATGACTGGAGTACAAACATTCGTGCTTATCACACAAATGAATGCCCATAGCGGGACTCGAACCCGCGACCGCTGGCACAGCAAGTACACACTACAAACTCAGCCAAACGTGTTATTTAAATAATATTTGTTAATTTTATTTAACAGTTTCTAATGTCTGCTCAAACAAAGTTGTACAGTGGCAACACCTATTCATATTATTATTATTCTTTCTAACATGTAATGCGCAATAATGCAGTACATATTTAAATGTAAATGAATATCATATAACTTGAAGTATGAACATAAAATCGATAAAGATAATCGTAAAGATATATTGTAAGAACAGTTATGTTGTTTATTGCCATACTTATTAAAGTTATTTAACACTTAATATGCCAATATATTACGCATAAAAGTATGGTATTTTAAATTTTTATAGGTTTACGAGATATACCTAGTTAAAAATAAATAAAAACCGACTTCAAAAAAAAGCACTAAAGAGTTAAAAATAACTGATTGGTGGTTTTTATTTACTAAAGATAACTATTCAGATATTTTCGAAGTCAGTTTGCTTTGATTTGTATCGGCTGGCACCGACTTCGAAAATAATAAAAACTTTTTAACAAAAAAATAAAACCGACTTCAAACAAAAGCACTAAAAAGTAAAAAATAACTGATTGGTAGTTTTCATTTACTATACATACCTAATCAAATATTTTCGAAGTCGGTGTGCTTTGCTTTGTATGGGCTGGCACCGATTTCGAAAATATTTGACTAGGTATGTATTTAATAGGTAGGCTTTAATTACTTAGCCACTTAGTTCTGAGGTAAGAAACATTAAAAAAAACAGTCGAATTGAGAACCTCCTGCTTTTTTGAAGTCGGTTGAAATAAAACATTTGTCTGCACTGCTTTGTTGCAAAGAGAAAATTCTATAGAAATCTGCGTAAGTGTGACTCTGTACTAGGTCTGTATCGTGTGGACGGACCATAACTTTTCCGCTCACAAACTTTATAATATAAAGCTATATGCACATTAGGCATTATACCTCTTCCTGTTCGCTATGTGTATTGTATTTAATACATATAATAATGGTTTGAATGAAAAAATAATTTTATATTAATTAAAAATAATTTTAATCCACCTCGTATTGAAGGGAGGCCTTTGCCCAGTACTGGAACGTTAAAGACTGCTGAATACAATACAAGAATGCAAAAATAATTTGAATAAATTAATGATTTATCGTATATTAAGTTTTGTTGTGTTTAAATTTATTTTATAATTTCTAAAATCAACGCGTCCTTTTACCAAAATGTAATATCTGGAATGCTGTATAGGAAACAAGTAGTGACAAGTTATTAGTAAGTAAACAACGGTTCATTTGGCCGGAAACGGATATTCGATGTGCGGCCATAACATTTTAGTATTAGAGCAACTGTTTAAAGCGAATGTAGGACTGGAATTATAATATGTTTCTACGAATATATTTTGTACTAGCGACTTACCCTTTCTTCCCTTGGGTTTGTCCCTAAGTACATACGTTCTAACGGTTAGTATAGATATCCGTACAGGAACCGTAATTTTTTCCGGGATAAAAAGTAACCTATGTGCTATTGTAATAGATATTGGTCTGTAGACCAATATCTATGTCTGTGCCAAATCTCATCCATCGTTTCATTCTGGCGTGATTGAGCAACAAATATCCATTCATCTAAACTTTCTCATTTATCTTATATATTTAAACGAGCTATTCTTGTATATATATATATATATATCAATATATAATCTGAATCTCGGAAACGGCTCCAACGATTTTCATGAAATTTAGCACACAAGGGGTTTCGGGGGCGATAAATCGATCTAGATTAGTCTTATATCTGGAAAAACGTGAATTTTCGAATTTTCATGCGATTTTCTTTTGCATTTTCACAATTTTTGCATTGTCACTTCTGGTGAGTTGGCGGCGCCACTGTGCAACTGTCAACATCGTGTCCGTATTTACATCAAGTTTAAATATATTTAAGTGAAAATAATCTAAAGAAAAATGGATTTTTTTTAAATAAAACCTATGGGCAATATGTAAACATCACCAAGTCTTGAGGTGTTGAAGAACAAATGAGCTTTTAAAAATTCACCTACCAAACAAATACAAAAGTGACTAAACATAACTTAAAGATACTATCAGAGCAAAACCATCTTTTCTGTGTGTGATGACAATAAAACAAAATAATTTGTGAAGTGAAAGCGTAAAATATTAAAACATAAGTTTATAACCTCAAAGACTAATACTCGGTATAAAATTGATATTCAACTAGGAAGGTATATGTATAATTGATGCTCTTTTTCGATCAGCTTTTCTACTTCCAAGTTCACACTTAAGATTGAGGACATAAAAAAGTTGTTAATAAACATGCAACAAGAAATAAAACAGCAGAAAACAGAAATGTTAGAAATGAAAGAAGACATTAAAAATACAATCAACAATAATATACTTAAATGAGAAATTTAAACAGTTAGAAATAAAAATTGAAGTTCTTGAGAAAAAAATCCAGGAACAAAGTACCTCAAATAATTTAGAAAGACATATTAGGCGCAAGAACTTGGTTATGTTCAGAGTAGAAGAAGGTGAAAAATCCTATCATGAACTAGAGGAAAAAATAGTCTTAAACTAAACGGAAATAAAAAAGAAGTCTGCCTGTATCTCCAGAAACGCCTTACCTCAATTATAAACAAAAACTAACAAATAAACAACATACAAAGAAAACCATACCTGGTAATAATAAAGACTTTATATTACAAAAACCAAAATTAACTTTCAACCACACAAATGATAACCAGGAACAACTAAAAACAACACAGCAAGATACAGTATATTAAACACCGTAGGAACCTCCTCATCTTTATCCACCAGTACGGCCGGTCACTGTGGGGGAGTTCGACCGTAACCCTCCAAAGAAAAACAGACATACAATGAACAAAGGTATACATCTTCACCAGAAAAACTTCTAGAATTAAAAGCAGCATTTCCTACAACAAATCAAAAGAACACAAAGATAAAATTATAAACTTTATATGCATATCAGAAACAAATTATATATTGAAAACAAAATTGAAAGAAACCCTTTGCAATCATACAAGCATAATCTCCAATGGAGAGCTCTATGCAGGACTACTTTGGAGGAGGCTTTTAACCGAGAGGGGTCTATACATGAAAAAGACATTTACTAAATAAATACATTTAATTATGAAATTAAATACCTAATTTATAACTATTGTCAGAATTAATGTATGGAAAGAAATTTTATTTATATTTATTATTGTGAAATGTTTAGTATTTACTCAATTGAATTATTTAATTTATTGTGATTGTTTATTTATTTATTTGTTAATGATAATTTATATATATACAATATCATTTCAAATAATATGAAGATTTTTAAAATAATTTAATTCCAGATTACAAAATTATTAGTTAAAAAGTTATAAGTTAATAAATAGTCACTAAATTATATAATTTTATATTTCAGCAATGTGTAATAGACATTTTTTTATTGTACAACTAAAATGGCTCCTTATATACTCTTAACCAAATAAAATTTTAATGGAATACTTTTATAAAAAGCTGTGCATACTTTTAAATTAAATTTATATACAAATAGGTAAAATTATAATGTTAAATAAATGTTTTTATGTAAATTTAGTTAGTAAGCCTTTATAAGAAATAAATGAATAAATAAATAGAGATTTATTATTATTATGATTTCTTTTGCATTATTTCAATAAATTAATAATTCCACGCAAAATATTATGTTCGATAATTTCGCACGCTCAGATATAAGCATCATGGTCAAGCGGCCAATGCGCAAGTTTGACAACCACAGGTATCTGGGTTCGTATCCCGGTCGGACACAAATTTTTTAATTTTGTTTTTTTTTGTAATTTTATTCAAATTCTTAGTTTGTTTTTTTTTAATGTTTTTTTTTTGGCCAAAAACTCCGAGCAAAGCTCGGTCGTCCAGGTACTATTATTTATGGGATGTATTTTGTGTAAAATTTTAAAATTAAAATCCTTTTTATAAGCCTGTGAAAAGCTTCTACTGTATGGGATTATGGTTGTACCGAATCGAATAACAATTAGACCTTCCAGATTAGTAGAATACGTGTTTGCGATTTTTATATTATACTAGCGGCTCACCCTCGCTTCGCTCGGGTTAGTCCCTGGGTACATTTTACTTTTTGAGCGGAACCTCTTTTACTGAAATAAAAGTAGTCTAAATTACTCAATATAACATCAACTAAATAAAAATCTTTACTTAAAACCCAAATATCTTCATAAACTTTCACATTAATTATAATATTAATAGCACCATGAAATCTTAAAATATTTATTTTTAAAACGTATTTACGGTACGTGAATTATGTTCATAATTTCATGGATTTTATTTATTTGCGCGAAACCCAATTTTTTTTCTTATAACATCAGCTATCTGCCGGGAAAAGTCTCATCAAAATCGGTCAAGTCGTTTCTGAGATTAGACGGAACAAACAGACAGACTTTAAGAAAATGTTATTTTTTTCATAAATACCGTATATATTTGCATATACCGTATATGTTATTTTGTCAATACATAAACACTTCAATTTCATTTATTTGTATAGATAAACTAGCGGCTCACCCTCGCTTCGCTCGGGTTCGTCGCTAGGTACGTTTTAAATAGATATAAAAAGAAAAAATCTTTCTTTCTCACATTTTAATTATATGTTTTAATACTTACCTATTCCGGACTAAGAGAAATCCAAAAATTAAAATATCATAAAAATTGGAACGCGGTCGAACGGGATAAAAAGTATCCTATGTCCTTCTCCTGGCTCTAAACTACCTCCCTGCCAATTTTCAGCTAAATCGGTTCAGCCGTTCTTGAGTTATAAGCGAAGTAACTAACACGACTTTCTTTTATATATATAGATATTCCAAAAATCATTGAACTCAGGCTCCATTACTTTTCTATTGTATGTAAAGATGTTGCAATAATACGTTCTAATATCTATTTCTAACGCTGTTATTACAAATATACCAAACATGGACTTCTAATTAGCACTCCGTATTATATACAGCAAATTACTTTAAACGATTGTCACGGACTTGTGAATAGAAAGACACTTAGCATCTACACTTTATGGAACTGAACTAAAAAATATATAAGATTTTTATGTAAAAGCCCATTTTGTAAGAACGTGCTATTTGTATGAGATTGTCTTTCTCGAACTACGTCAGACTATTTCTACTACAGACTAATTCTTATAGGGATCGATTGACAATTAATTAATTATTGTATTATGTCCTGCGTAGCTAATGTTCTTAAGCTATAACACTGTATTGGTATCACGAACTACAGATAAGGATGCCTTTC